>VZUA01051232.1:11801-29740 GCA_013401035.1 Horornis vulcanius
CCTTTTGTTACCTCTCAGGGAAAAAAAGGAAAAAATATGTTTTCCATTGTTACGTTACAAGATACAAAGATTGATTATTCAAGATTGATCTCACCCTTCAGATACAAGGCAATCCCTCCAGAGGGACAGATGAACCTCAGTGCAAGGCCTCTAGTTCCTGTCATGCAGGCCACAACTTAAAAATCAGTCCCCTTCTGCCCTATGGAACTCTTTGGGGTCTCTTCAGTCCCAGCAAGGATAAGCACTTCCACACACCCCAGTTTTGCGGGGGGAAAAGAAAAATCCTTTTTGCTGTGCTGTGGGAAGCCCTTTACAACCTGACACTGCAGGGTACCTCCTTTCTTTTCAGGTGTGCTCTACCCCTTCCCAGCCTGCTGCACCACGACTCACCGTACTTCCTTCTGACTGCCATGCTTGATCATGATGTCCACGTAGACAGACCAAACATCCGTCCGCTTGGGATAGCTGCTGAGGGTGCTCTCAAAGAGGGCCTTGGCATGTTCTGTGTCCCCAGAATGGAACTCCAGCTGTGCAAACCTTGAAATGACATCCACATCTGGAAAAAGTAATGACGTGTTAGGGTATCACAGCAACTCTCTTCCACATGATGAAACACAAGTGAGAATTACACAGAACAGAGACAGCACCATCTCTACCCAGAGATAAAAGGTTCTGCTGTAAAGAGGTTCTGGACCAAGGTGGAATCAAAGTGGGAGACAGAACGGTCACAGTTCACTTCCCATTTCAGCTCTTTGCAGGAGAAAGATGTTTATTTCTATATTCATAACATATCATGCAGCACCCATGGGCAGCCCCAGAATCCTGGGCTTAGACCAAGTGAACTTTTCCAGAGGGCTGTAAAACTCAAAGCTGTCTTTGCTTTGGGTGTTTTGCTTTTGTGCATCACAGCAAATTCGATTTGGTACCTTTAGCAGAGGTGCATTTAGCAGTGACATCCAGCTTGAAAGTTCCCCTCCCCTGAGAGTCAGCTGGCTGCACTTTTCACTTATTACAAATGCTCTCACAGGCAGAGATACCAGAGAGCAGCCCATCCCCTGTCTACATTAAGGTCCACAATGAGGCTGGGGCAGAGAGAGCTTACGTTCTTTGGTGGGCAGAGCCTTAAGAGCACGCTCCAGAAGCCTGTGTGTAGCCTCAGCCTGGCCTTGCTTCAGCAGGAAAGAGGCATATTTCAACCACACGGATTTCTCCTGACGGAAACGCTTCAGCATGGTGTGGTACAATGCTTCTGCTTGCTGGAAGGACAGAACTGGGTTAGACCACACATTCATAACAAAGCCTTGTAGCTTTAAGACTCATATTCTTTGGCAGGGTATCTCTGAACACTTACGACATAAAAGCAAGCATCAGTGCATCCTTGCCCATTGTCAATCATAACCATTAATTCCAGTTAAGAACAGGACAGCCCCAACATCTGACAGCAGGAAGCTTACACAGCCAGCATTTGCAATTTACTGGCATACCTGAATGGGACACATGCCAAGGATCTGCTTGGACTGTCTTACCTTGTACTTCTCAGAACTGGCATAGATGTCACACAGATGCTGGAAGACTTTCAGAGGTTCATTGTATTGAACTGCTCTCTCAAAGACCTTCATCAGTGTCTCCTCAGTACCATACATGTTCTCCAAGTTCAGCAGAGCTACCCAAACATTCAGCTTCTCCTGTTCTTCCCTTAAAGCAGATGTGAACAAGAATATTCAGCCTTTTGCCAGTCTTCACCAGGTTTTTGCCAACTACCTTACACAGACTCGCTGACTTGTAGCAGGACAAGAAAAAGGACATACTGCTCCCTGAAACACCATTTTTGAAATAGAGCACAGCAGTTGATTCACACTACAGTTTATCATTGTTGCTTGTAATTAAAAACCAGAAGGTTGAGTCAAGAAAGCACAATATACTTAACCGTGCAGTAGAGATGATTTAAGGTACAGCCCTATGGCAAAAGCAAGAGTTTCAGTGTTTATGTTTTGATTCAAGGACATCACTGACAGCATCATGCTCTTCCGAACGCTTCTGACTGCCCAGAAGAATGTCTGTGCACTCAGTGACACCTTCAGGAGCTCCTGCTCAGGACCTGCAGCAGGTCAGCTGTGGGCCAGTGGTGGTGACTCAGGCCAGACCTTCAAAGGGCCAGCTGACAGTTGCTACCATTTAATCCTTCTGAGCTCACTAAACAGACTCCGTCACTCCACACACTCAGACTCACATGGATACTACCAGTGCTCTGCCACCACAACTACCCGGTCACGATTTATTCTTTGGGGCAAAAAAAAGCAGAGCTCCATTATTACCTGAAACTGATTGTTTTAAGTGCTCTCTCTGCCACAGCTCTGGCCTTCTCAATCTCTGTAGCCTGGAGGTGGAAAGCCATGTACTGCAGCCAGAGGATGGAGCTGTTGGGACTGCCCAGCACCAGGCGGTCAAAGTCATCTGCTGACTGGGGCTGGCGACTCGGGTCCATTAGAGCCGCCTCTACTTTGCAAAGCTCCTTCTCCTTTTTCTGCTTCTCCAGCTCCTTCTCCTTCTTTGTTCGTTTCTTTAGCTGAAAAAGCAAAACAGGAGGACTGAGGAAGGGCAAGCACTTCATGGGCGAATAGGCAGGTCCAGCTAAAGTACAGCCAGACCTCAGTATGTCCAAGACTAAGCAGTTTCCACAGAAGAGATGAGACCAAGAGTTTAAAAGAGGATAAAAATGATACACACGCCCCCATCCCTTCTTATACAGTTCACACTTCAAAGATGAGCAGTAGTACAAGAAATCCCTTTTTTTAAAAAAAATTAAATACACTGAGGGACCAAATATTTTGCTAGTCTGGCACCCCAACTGCAGGATCCACACTTTGCCCTTCCCTCTTATTCTTCCATCTTTACTCTCCAGGCCAGTACTCACCACCACCCTCCTTCACTCTGTAAAAACCCAACACAATTTCTCCCCATATATAACTGGGGCATGTTGTTGGATCACTAGGATGACTCAGGTCCAAATTTGGAACCCACAGTGCCATAGTTCTCTGCCTTGTTATCTTGAGCAATAAAGCATCAGCCATGCATTGCCTTTACAGAGGTGAGTTTTAAGGGACAGGGGAAATCCTGAAGAGCAAACATGAAAGGAATTCATGAGCTTGTTTCTGATTTTGCTGAATTGCTCTCACTGGAAAACCCTTCTAAAGGTTATAGCATCAAAGAAGATTTTTTTTGGTGCTTTTTGGTGTTTTGCTAAATACTGGATAACTTGAAAGGCTTTTCATCTCCAGGTTTTTCTGTAAATTTACAACGCTCAGGAAAGTAAATAACAGAGCTGACATTAAATTCATGAAAACACTTTTTTGACTCTAAATACTTTTTTTTCACATGTCAGCATGAGAAAACCTGTTTTTCATGCAGCCATGCCAAAACCAGGCCTTTTCTCCTCGCTTCACAAGTATCTGCTACTAAAGTCAGTGCTCAAAATAGCTGAACAAGTTCTGTCAGCTGTCGAAGATGCTCCCTTGGGTTAAAAGGCTTTACAACAGGGCAGACAGACATGCAAATACCAAAACATCACATTACAGCTACTGTGGGGTCTCCTGTGCAAACAACACAATTACACAGTACCTTGGACTGTTTATCCTCCTCCTCCTCGCTCTCTGAGCTCTCTTCATTCTGATCCAGCACAGGTATATCCATTGCGTTGTCTTCATCCCAGGTAAAGCCCACGGAAACTTGCAGCCTGGGAGCTTCACCAGGCTTCCTTACCTGTTTGGTGGAAGACAGAAAATGCCCTGGGTTTTAATTTTAAGTTTTTAAACTAGGATCAGACAACTGCTTTTTGCTTGTGGCATCTCTCCATTCAGTAGTCTTGACTTCTTGTACTTGCAAACAGCCCATCAGCAAAAACATTAACTCTGTGACCAGCCTTGCTGGAATTTAAATTCCATCCACCTCAAGCCATTTTCATATGACACAAACACCAGCCTATGTCACTCCTATCTGCAGCAGCAATACTTACTGTCTTAAAGTCAAACTGACACATATCAATAGGGCTAGAAGGCTATTTCAGCCTCAGGTTATTCTCCAAACTTCTCACCTTAGCTTTTTTTTTAGCTGCCTCTTCCTCCTGGTCATCCTCTTCCTCCTCACGGTAGTACACCTCAATTCCACTGTCATTTTCATCTGCTGGGCAGATCTTCCTCTTCTTTGGCTTTGCCTCCTGCAACAAGTGAAAATGAGTGGACAGTGAAGGACAGCAACTGTGATGGTCTTAAAGGTAATTCTGATCACAAAGTAAAGAGCCTGGCAGCAGAGAGACAGCAATGCCCTGGCACAGCATCCCCCATAACTCTCTCAGCTAACAGAGACAGAGGAGAATGAACCCACACTCACCTATATAGGGTGCAAAGACCAAAAGGAATGGAAATACAGCTGTGCTGTTATCTCAGCTCCCACCCAAAACCAGTAGCTTTTGATCTTTGTAATCTCCAATGCAATTTAATTTTTTTTCCTAGCCCATATAACTTCTCAGCCTTATCCTTCTGGGATGAGACTGGGATCTTCCCAGTCACTTCAGTATTTGAACCAACAAAGTCCTTTATCATATATTGTGCAATCACACCCATACCTGACCACTTTCACAGTTTTCTCTTCTCCTTTTTGTCTTCAGCTTAGGCTCTTCTCTTTTTTCCTGATCATTTGTCTCTCTTTTCTCTTCCTCTGCTCCATACTGTGGTAGGCCTAGGGATTCAGGCAAGACACTTGGCATCCCAGTGTCCTCAGGCAGGAGAGAGAGCTCAATATGTTTTTCTTTTCTATTTACCCTGTGGTCCATTGCCAGGAGTATCAGGACAGAAGAATAAGAAAAAAATCAGAGCATTTACAATGACTGTAAGGTTCTGAACTTCTTTCAAACCTTCCTTTTATCTTCCCTCTTTCCATCCTCTCCTCTCTTCTAATTCTAATTCTTTTTTTAAAGAACATGGGACCTACCCAAGCACTTTGGCAGTAAGCAGTTTTCCTTCAGGAAGATACTTTTCATATAAGGAATGTTTCTGTACAAAGTATGGGGAAACATTCTGGAACAGGATTCGGCCCAGAAGAGAAGTGGACAATCTGAGGAAGAAAATCAAAAATAAGTATTTTACAGCAGGAGGAAAGAAAAATAAAGTGCATTTGTGGCACTACCAGTTCTATAAATTGTCTCACTAACTTTCCCTACTTTAATTTTACAGGCACAAGACAGCCTCCATGACATCTTGATTCCCAAGAGTAAATTCATTTTGCAACCTCACATTATACCAGAGACTATACCCAAACAAGATTCCACAATTGTACACTCAAAATAAGTTCTCCAAGACACATCATTTGCCAGAATAATTTTCTCAGGCTACTCACCCAAAGAATACACCTGATGATGAGATTGATTTGACATAGCCTCTCACTAGCTGGCCTTTTTTAACATCCTTAATACTTGTTATTTCAATATCCTCCACTTTGCTGTTTATCTTTGGATTTAGCCTAAAAGAAAAGAGAGCTTAGAAGTTAAAGCACATATCTGAATAATTCTGCTCTGGATAGCAAAAAAATAGATCAGAATTAACAATAGCTAGTACTCTCTGGAAAACATATTGGATCAGAGACACCCTTCAGTTTACTGAAATGTACTGATGGACTACCTGCAATTCTGCCAAGTTCTACCCAACATTAGAGAATACATATGCTGCTGCAAACAAAGCCAAACACATTAGCCTGGCTTTCTCTGACACTAAGAAAATGAGAAGAGTAAAATGCTGTCTGAAATTTTGCACAGCATTTGCTTGGTGTTTTCCCCATTTATTTCTAAGATATTTTTGTTCCATAAGGGAGACAAAGCAAGAGGCTCAGTTTTAAGAGACATTTAGGGCTAAGTCTATTATTTAATCAAAATTGCTAAAATGCAGCTGAACATTGAAACATAACATGTTTGTATTGCAAATTCAGTGGTAGAACTTTTGACCCAAAAAAGGAAACAAAAAAGATAAGGCAGGCCTAGAAACTATGACAAACAGAAATTAAATCTGAACCCACTTGAGCAGCTTTATGTTGTCAGACCCTCCTTGTTCTTTTAACACTTCTCACTGATCTACCCAAACAAACAACAACTGTATTTCATGATCATTTTTTTCACTAGTAGCAGATCAACAGACTAGAGGGATGATACATACCGGGATTGCCGAAGAGATAACTGGATTTTACCATTCTCATTGGAGAGGATGTAACACCTGCATGGCAGAGGATGGGGAGAAAACAGAAAGCTTTTTTACATGCTAAAAAAAAGCCACAGATTGAAAATAAATATTTACACTATCAGGAAAAGAAACAAAGCACTCTGTTCCTTGGAGCACATTCTGTCTAATACAAATCAGCATTATTAGTTCATAAAACTAGATAAAGGACTTTTGAAGCATGTCTACCTGATTTACTCAAGTCTCTACTGCCAATACGAAAGAGTTAAAGAGTGTTAACCTGAAATCACTTTGCCTGTTGCACTCCCCAACATTACCAACAAGTATGTGAAGCAGGGAAATGCAATTGTTTGTGCATTACAAATGTAAAAACAATTGCCAAACAGCTCACAGAACTATTGCAGAGCTGGGATACCTGGCTACCCTTAGCCCCATCACCTTAGCTAACAGAGTAGCTACTCTCAAAAAGACAGTCCAGGAGGGCAGCTAAAAAGGGACTTCTTCATAAATGGAAAATACAAGACTTTCACTCAAACATATATAAGGGAAGTCAGCATCACTTCTTAGCCACAGACTGACTTTATAGTCTGGCACTACCTCAAGGCAGTGAAAAGCCTGTCACCAGAGGAGAGTATTTCTAAGCCTTGCAGCCTGAAGGAACAAGGAAGACAACTACTGACCTGACAATCTTGCCAACTTTGAAGTTCCCCAGAGGATCCTCCGTGTAAGTATCATTCAGGTCAAAGATGCTGACTTTGCCAGTCTTCCCACCTGGCAGTGCAATGGTCAGACCAATGTGTGGAGTCACCTTTGTTACCATGCCTACAGAGATGGTGTCCTGCGCCAGTGACTGAATTCCTGGAAAAGGTGAAGGAGGAAAAGGGCTTCACAATACTTCAAAATAGGAGGCAACAGAGGTAATAAGTTAGTGTAGCTGATTTTAGTTGCCTAGTCACATATCAAACCCACTAACTTTTGGTGCAGTCTGTGCAATCTCTGTTCACAGCCATGTTTGCCTTGGTAGCCCAGACAAGGTCCCTTAGTTGCTCAATTCCAAGATCCAGAATAACTGACAAATGTTGATAAACATACCACCTCATGTCTGATATTAGAAGGGAATATGTTCAGAAGGACTCAGACAAGGGCTTCAGTCTGAGACACTAGAAAAGTAATTCTTTATTCTAGAGGTTTGACCTCACTTGTCTTAGATGCTGCTACATCTAAGTCAGGGTCCCAGGGGTTAGTTCTGATCTACAGGGAGGTACAGCTTGGCTCTGGAGTGTAACATCTTCACCTGAGGGCTCAGTGCAGGCCCAACTCTGAGTAAGGCACTGCATGTGGTGGGGTCCTGCTGTACTGGTCCACAATACCTGTGAGTGACAAGCAGAGGTTTGTTTCGGTGGCATCTGTTCCAGTCACTGTGGCTGATATTGCCTGGCCATTTTTAAAGCTCTTTTCTGGATGTTTTAAGACCTGGAATAAAGGACACATTTACACTTATTTCCAGAAAAGGAGCTTTGCACAACTCTGACTAGTGTTTCCCCTATGAATCTTTACACTTTCTATAAACATCTTTACACTTTCTATAAACATGTGCAGTTGACTGATAGCTCAGCACTGCTTCAATGGCTCTGCTATCCTGAGCCAAACTGGCTATACAGGCACAGTACTGGCTTGTTAGCAAGGGGCAGCAATGCCTAAAGGGCAGAGCACTGGGTTATGAGTTCACATGGATGTCAGAAGTGTCTGCAGTCATTATGTGTGGCCAAGCATATGGAAAGTCTGTGTGGCTCACCAGCAACAGCCTCTTACCTTGGTGTTCAGAGACAGCAGCAGGTGAGGAATTCTTCCTCGAACGTCAGGGGCGACTTCTACCTCCAGCCATTTTTTGAGCATGTTATACTAAAAAGATACCAAAAAAACAGAGAAGACAGCATGACACCTTGGGAAAAAAAAATCTTCCCTGGCAGAAATTTTTCACTAATTTTTATGGCTAAAAAGAACTAGTCCAGCCTTGGATTCTGCCCCAAGCAAAAATGGTGGTTTGGATTCTGTTCTTACAAGCATAACACTGCTGTGGTTCACAGGCAAGTGCACACAGGGGAATCAGCAGCAAGTGTACTTTGTGCTGGTGGCATATTCAAAGGCCATTTTACTAGATCCTGCTGACAACAAACAAGCAGGTCAAAGAGGACAAGTCAGCCTGACTCTATCAAGTACCAAAAATTTTTGTTTCCTTCCTCTACTTTTCTGGTAAGACACTGCAGTTGCTATGGGCTGCCCTGACAGTTAATGAAGACCATAGTCTTCAGTATTTAGGTCTGAGCTAAGGCCCCCCGAGGTCACACCCACTTGCTGCCTCCCCCAGCATACTTCCTAAGAAGACTCTGACCTCACCTTCTTTACAAAACAGGTGACTGTCTGCCCAACATTGTAGAGTCCAAGTTTCTTAAGGGAACCTTCTTCTTTAAGGTTCAGCATTGCTGTGAATTCCCCTTCTTTCTCACTGTTTGCAGAAGAAGAAAGATGACATCAGTAAAACAGCTTTGGTCCTAATGATGAAGATGGAAGTTAGAATCCCAGGGGAATGTGGTGAGCTAGTACTACTGTGACAATGTCTTTAACCCCTCCCCAGCTGCATTTTTTCTGCCAGGAATTAATTTTTCCCTGATCATAAGAGGAAATCTTTCTGACTGAAATAGACATGACAGAGTCCAGACTGGCAGAACCTGAAACCAAAAGGACATTCAAAGGAAATCATGTGCTAGGAGAGCACTGTGATATTCAACACAGCTACAGGACCCAAGTTACTGTGAGAGTAAGAGTAACTTGCCTTACTGCATACATGTGGAGGTCCTTGCTCATGGCCAGCTCCTTCATGAATGAGAGGTACAAGGGTACAAGGATACAAGGTCTGTAAAGCATGTGCAGAAGGCCAGGGGCCAACACTTACCTTGGTCGAATGCTGAGCTCTGGAATAGATTGTGTGAAGTGTGGATGGGTGATTGGCAGGCACCTAAAGAAGAGGAAAAGGATCAAAGCTTTTCATGATCTTCCCAGGTCCCAGTCATCCACATTTAATGCCTCTGCACTGGCAAAAAAACCCCAGGTGCAAGCCCTCTAAAACTACCAGAGCCTTCCATTTCCAGTTCTTCCTATTACTATTTCAGTAGCAATTTAGGTAACCAAAATACCCCAGCAAATTTAGTCTCTGGGGCCTGTATTTAGGGCTTCCACTGGATCTTAATAGTTTAGACATCTTTTTTGTTTGCAATCTATACTCAAGACAAATACAGTGACACAGGTAGAAAGCTAATTTACTGAAAGCTGGATATGGAATAGAATTATAACAGCAGATTTCCTCAGGCCTCAGCTACTCCAGCAAAGGCAGCTGTAACAGCAACTGTTGACATAGGGCCTAGATGACCTGAATTCAAACACAAACTCCTCCAGAAGCAATGCCATGTACATGTTCTCCCACCTGTAAGTATTCACATCTCTGCCTCCAATGACTCGAGCAGTCACTTTCTGTCCAGCTTTCAGAGTAGAAGTTGGAAAAGAGCCTATGGGCACTTCATCCAGAATCCGGGATGCATGGATTGAACCTGTCAGCTTGTCATCAATAGCAACAGTGACGTGGGTGGGTTTGACGGATTTAACAGTCCCGGTGACAACATCCCCCGGGGACAGCGAGTGCTTCACAGCAGGAGGAGTCTCCTCTAATGCTGTCTCTGACTCATTCCGCACCCTGACAAAAACATTCTTCTTGGCTAGGCCTTGTACTGCTAACAAGACTCCGTGGTCGTTCTCCTTCACTGCCTTTAAGGTCACAGAGATGGTTTGTCCCACCCTCAGTTTTTCCGAGTCGAAGCGGAAGGTGTCGTTGAAGTGGCAGGCGATGGGGACAGCTGCCAGCTGGCCTGTTTTCAGCAGAGACACGATGGCAAAGTGCTCTGTGATGTGCTGCACCACCGCAGCGCGCTGAGAGTTCTCTCGGAGCCGCTAGACAGAAATGGACGGATAGAGTGACTTCTCCTGCTGAAATTTTGATTCCCTCCACTCTACCTCCCACAGCTCTAAAAGATGTTGCGGCTCCCCTTGAAATTTATTAATCACCTACTGTTTGCCAGACAAGCAGAAAGACACAAACCCAAAAACTGAATGCATACTCACTCGCTTGGGTCTTTGCTTAAATAGTTCTTCCCGAAGAGAAACATACACCTCAGATCTGAGAGCATCCACATGAAGAACAAATGCCTTCCTTTTCTCACCAGGAGCAATATTTTTGTCTACAAATGAGCATAAGGAGATTATGTCCTGATGACAATGAAGAGTTCTGAGTAACTGTGATAGTGGTACATGACAAACTCAAAAGGTTTAATTCCTGAAGACCAAAGACTGCTTAATTACTATTGTATCTGAACCAAATTAGTACCAAACATATAATAAGTCTGCTTAAGAACATATTCTTCCAACGTTATTGGCAATGAGAAAAAAAAAAAAGAGAGCTTTTTATTTGGAAAAAAGTCTGATCTTTCTTGGAAAAAATAAGTTGATTTTATGAAGACATAACTCTTAAATAATGAAGACAAGGCTGACTAAAAACCAGGTCAAGATACTGCAGGTTTTGAAAAAGATTTTCCTAACATTTGCACAAAACTATCATGAGTCTATCTGTTGCTGAGGAAAAAGAAAGAAACTCTTCTGACACAGAAGTGCTGGGGTTATTACTTCTGCTGAAGTTAGAGGTTTATCTTGCTTTCACTGGTTTATTCATTACTTCAGCAAGTATATGTTTGGTTTTGCACAATATGACACCTTTCTTTAATTTTTGAATTGGAAAATTATGATCCTATTTTCAAGTAATTGATTTTTCAAGAAAAATTGACAGCAATTTCAGATAGATGTTCCTTGAAGTATGCTCTTTCTAAAGGAAGAATAAAACCAAGAAAGCTAGAGCTTGTATTGATAGTTGTCTATATACAGTATAGTTCAAATAAGGATCTCTGAGCATAAACTAGATGCCCAAATTATGATTAACAGAGGCACAGGGAGGTTTATATCATATTTTCTGAATCAGATAAATGGGCCAGGCAAGACATTGGGAAACTTAACTACTCTTCAAGACCATCCCTACTCTGATCAGACTTCTCCCTATTAGCTCCTCTTCAGCAGAATCCATTTTGGGAGAGGTTTCAAAGTACAAGACTGAAAACCAACACAAGCAAAGGAAAGACCCTCACCTCCCAAATGGTGGCGGGTGGCAGTTACAGTCAAGCCTGTGACAGAGCTGCTACTGAACAGTGCTGAGCCATCCTCCCTCACATCCTGCACCACCAGAGGCACCCTCTTCCCAGGCACCAACTCACGAATGCTGGGCTCTCCTAAATAAAGGGAAGAAAAACAGGAAATCAGTTTACTTATGTTGTTTCTTTGCAAAACAGACAAGCCTTTGCATTTACTCAGTGACACATGAAGCATTCATCTGCCTTCATAAGGGAAAATAAAGCCTAGGCTCCTGAATCCATAGAAATAGAAAGTAAATTCTAAGAGTTAATCAAAGTAGAAACCCTTTTGTGACATTAAGAACCTAATAATTTTAGAGAGAATATTTTCCAATCTTACATTAACACTGGCACCCAGCACTGCATATGGAAAAAAGTGAAAGCAAAATAGATTAACATTAGAAGCACAAAACAGACCTGTCACTTCACAATTACAGGAAACAAACATTAAAAGGTGGATACAGAAAGAGTCTAAAAAGACGAAGTCAGAATTTGATAAAAACACTAGAAAAACAGCATGTGAGAAAACCCCTGCTGAAGGACCTGTAATGCATATAGGTAAAACTATCTGAACAAATTCAGTAATCCTCATGTGAGTACTGTGTTTGGGTTATCACAAGCACTTGACCCAAAATCAATGCAAGAGGCTGAGCAGACTTCAATGAAAAGAGCAGTTTCTTTGGGTTGGTCCAGCTGTACTTACAAAAAGCCTGTTGTCGATGGCAGACACTGCACAAACATCCTTTTTCTAATAAGCTACTTTGAAAGTGAAGTGTTTGTTTGAACTGAGCTTTCTCTCATTTAAATGTTTTTCCTTTCTTGTTCCTCTAGAGCACCTTTTTTTTGACCTGATACCCTTTAGCAGAACATTTACAATCTTTTACCTCTTCTCAACAAGTTCCTGATTTCTTTCAGCTCCTTGAAATACTGATTCAGGAGGGCAAAGCTCTCTGCAGCAGAATCTCCTGAGCTGCACTCAGACACCTTCAGATTGAGGAGCACACGCTGCTTCTCCTCATCAATGCTCATCACCTTTGCAATCACAGTCTGTCCCACCACGAAGTGGTCCTTGGTGTCTGTCACAAATTTGTCACTCATGCTCTGTGCAAAGGAAACAGAGGGCAAGGTTACTGAGCACAGCTGGTACTGATCAACCACCCACAGAGCTGTTCAGAAGGGTTTGAGTTACAACTTCATGTAAATGCATAAGAGAAATTAACAAAGACTAAGAAAAACCCATCAATTAAAATTAATTACTGAGGTCACATGAAATCCTTGTTGACGCTTAAGCTCACTTGAATGAAGTGCTTTGATTCATTCTAGAAGTGGTTTAAAAGGCAAACCTAAACCCTTTAACCCTGCAGCAGGAAGCTGTGCAAATGCAGGACTTGCAGCCCAGTTGCTCCCTCCTTGTTATTGTACCTTTGCTAAAACTGTGTTTCAAGCAGCCTGATCATGCTGCTTAATGAAATGGAGGCATTGCTTACCACTTTAGGTGCCAGTCCTGTCACACCAAAAGGGAACTCCACAAACACTCCAAAGGGCATCACATTCCTCACATAACCAGTCAACAGCATGCCAGGCTGGATTTCAGAGAAGCTTCTCACAACTTGCTCCTCCTGTACAGCAGAAATCACTGCAGACTTTCTACTCAAGATCTGAACAACCAGTTAAGAAAAATGGGAAAAGATGAATGAAAGCAGCATGATGCCACGCAATCTCTCAGTGCTGCTAACCACTGGGCTAAAGCACTTGCTGCAAGTTAGAGTACAGGAGCTATAAATACTATAATTCCAATTTCTGTCTTGATCTTCCTAAACAAAACATTAGCAACTCGTGTCTCTTAAAACTGTTCAGCATTAAAGATATATGTTTCACAGTAGCAGAAATATCAACTTCCTAACAATTCAGTTCAGATTTTTGATATAAAAACAGCAGACTTTTTCCTAAGGTTGTGGTAGGTTTAACAGCCCAGAAGCTGGTTGGGAAAACAAGTCAGCTCACAACCTAGTTCTGAAGAGATTGTAACCCCAGCTGAGCCTCACTTCTAGCCCAAGTTATAATGCCTCTCTGAAGTATCATTAGCATCAGGCACTTCCACTTCACACGAACTACAGTATCTTATGTTTGTTGCAGATACTCTGGAATCCTGCCTGATACCTCCTTCCCCACACTCCGTTTGCCCGGTTGAGGTGGCAGAGGATACAATGTGCTCTCCCTTGTCACTTAGATACATAACTCCGGGCAGGATATCTCCCTCTTGAAGACAGTGCCACAGAAGCTTGGCGGTAGCAACGAAGTCAGAGAGATGCAGCCTGGGGATCCAGGCTACCACGCTGTCTTCATCTTCTAAGATGGAAACTTCTAACCCATTATCTTTCTTCTTCAATATTTTCACATCAACTATCTGAAAAGAGAACAAGTACAGTGTTATAAAGTTCCAAGTGTTTTTGAAGTCATCTCTTTTGATGCACAGGGGATGTGATGTACTGCAGAGGATCTGACGCTGCCTCCCAGCTATACATGAAAAACTCTCCCATCAACAGGGCTGAGCTAAAAGGCATGCCAATGCTGCAGGTAAAATAAAAACTAATTCTCATCTCCCAGAGAAATAAAGAGCTGGAAACATTCTCTTGGCTGTGACTTCTCATTTGAAGGGCAAAAGAAATAATTTAATCAAGATTAGAACTGTCCTGTTCCTGCATTAGCAATATCTGCAGGGAGTTGGGAACTGTTTATTGCAAAAACACGGAAACATTACAGAACATTTTTCTAAAGCTTTTTTTTTTTCCTAGGGAGCAAAAGCAGCTGTTTTTGGAGCAAGAAAATCCAGAAAATAAAAAAAGAGGATTCCACCTAGGAGTAGGAGCACTAATTGGTACCTCTAGAAGGACCTTCCTGGGACTCCTTTATCCTGATCTCTGAAAACTGAGATATGGTTTTTGATCCAGGACATCAACCACACAGTAAGAAATACACATTCAATGCTAGCTCCTGATCAGTCAGCTTTCTCAAAGCAAAGTTCTTCAAACTGATATCAAATCATATGGAAAATTAGTAGAAAAAGGCTAAAAAGGAATAAGCCATTGAATTCAATACCTCTCCTATTTGGTATTTCACTTCCTGTTTCTCCTTAGGAGTACATTTCCATTTGTTCTCAGGGCCAGGCTTGTTTGATAACCTGAAGGACAACAAGAGTCTTTCCTGCTGAGGCTCACATTTTAAGACCATTACTTTAAGAACCTGCAGAAAAAAAAAAAGTAAAAAACACAAGTTCAACTGACCATCCTCCTGAGTTTGCTATCACCTACAAAACAAGACAGGGACATACATACACAGTACACTTTTCTCTCACACCTGAGGATAGCAGGCCAGTGGCTAGACCTTAACAGGTTCAACCACAGACAAATGTCCTGATCATACAGAGGGAAAACAGGAGTACATAATCATTAAATGAGCTTGTGAAAGTATACAGCAGCTCTGTAGCCAAGTTGAGAATAAAATCCAGATCCTCCAGATGTGCAGTCAGAAATTCTGACTAGAAAATTACCTTTCTCCTAAAACAGCTAACAAATAACAGGATTGAAGACAAAGAAAAGCACCAGAAAAAATAATGAAGATGGCTGAGATCTCTGTAACTTTGCCCACAACAAAAATCAGAACAGTGAATAACACAGTTCCTAAAGTGCCTGTAATTTGAAACCGACAGGATAACCAGAGTAACACTGAGGCAGAAAACATCATCCTTATGAATCTGTAGGTAAGAGTTTTTAACTGCCTTAAGAGAGACAGCAGCCTTGAACTCCAGACTTCTACTGAGATCTGTCACATACCATGTGACCATGTTCTCCTGCAGAACAGAGAGCCTAGAAACAAAGGGAAGTCAGACATACCCAAATAAGAGCTGCCCTTTTTACAGCCTACCCTGTTTAAATGGAGCACAACTAAGCAATAAAGTGAAAGGACACAGACATCTCCTAGTGTAGCTGGTTCCTCAGGAAAATCCACATTAAAGCCAACTCAACTCTAAATTTCTTTTTCACATTTAAACATATGGCACAGCAGAGGTACATTAATTACCTGGCCTTCATAAAAGACTTTATCTGGACAAGATATGGGTTCTGAGCCCAACTCATTCTTGGGTACCAGACCTTTGACATCATTGTAGAACTTCACAATGCAGCCAAACTCCCTTGCACACACTACAAAGCCATGTGTGATGAGGCCTGGTTTTGCATCTTCATAATTTGAGAGGACTGGAAGCTTTGATTGGACAAGACTTTTCTTTAGCGTAAGGATCAGCTTCTTTCCTTCAGGATTGCACTCTAGCACCTGTAAGAATGGAGTACAGAGGTTCAAAAAACATGTCTGCCCTTGCCTGATCAATCCAGCTGCTAAATACTCAGAAGAGAAGAGTGCAAAGCAGCTGAAGACCCTGTCTGGCAGCTCTCACCCGACACTTGACTTCATCTCCTACACTGTACTTCTTCTCAGGCTGCTTCAGGATCACATCAGAGAGATGGAGGGATGGCACAAGTCCTCTAATCCCATCAGCCACTTTCACCTGCATCCCAATGGGTTTCAGAGAGAGCACTTTGCCCTAGAATCCAAAATAGGGAAGGAATTGGTAAATTCCTTGAAAAGCATGAAAAGCAGACTGTGGTCAGGTAGGAAATAGCCAAGATACTACACACCTACAATCTAATCACATCTAAAAAAAAAGTAATCTTAGACCAAACTGCACTCCACCCAACTAATCTGACCCATTAACCTCTATATACTTCATAAGGTTGTTGTACAGCCTCTTTTCTTTAAGCATAGACTACTTCTGCAAAATCCCTATTAATGCCAGCAAACTAGAATTGTTTCCAGAAACATATCCAATACAGCCCTGACTCAGACATGACAATCATAATGAGTAACTTTCTGCCCATCAGCTCATTGTGATTGTTCATACTTGAGCTATTAGTTTGACTGCAAGGCAAGTTTTAGTTTTTTCCACTCAACTCTTTCTAATAATGTATTCATGGCCACAAATAAATGACTAACCATAGATAAAATCTGATTGCCTTCGCTACATCATGAACAAAATCAAGAATAAAATGGGAAGAGTATTGCACTCCATTAATCAAGTCCTGCAAGACAAGGTTTTTCTCATTTTTATCTCACTAGCCTGGATCAGAAGTTGGACACACATATTGGGCAGAAGGAGTGCACATTGGCAAGATCACTGCTTCAAGTATAACATGCTCACGGTCCTTCAGAAGCTCACCTGCACCACATCACCCGTGTGGATATCCTGGTATTGCAGAAACTGTGCTTCAATAATCTGACTAGAGAAGAGACACAAAGAGAACACCACTCAGTCATCTTGAAGAAAATACAGGATAAGACAAGACAGTCCCATCCCTGACTTGTCCCAAATATCCATTATTCCACACACTCCCCAGTGTTCTACAACTCCAGAGCTGTGTTTTACTTCAACTGACCAATCTCCCAAAACAGCTCTTAGGACATAAAGTTCAGGGAGGTTCAAAAGGCTCCATTCCAGGTGACAGTCACACAGTTATGGCCTCATGAAAGGAGAACCAATTATCTGCTTTGCTTAAAGCACAAAGTTAGAAGTACTAAGAGGGACTTTATAACACAAATGAGCTGCAAGATCAAGGCTTGAATTTCCTACTGAGCCATGGTCTTCTGACACAATCATGGCAGAACTAATTTAGCCTCCTTGTGCCTCAGCTCACCAACAATATTGATGGTGTCCCAATTCCACAGAGTATGGGGAATATGTGCAGGATGCCCAGACAACCTGATGTGCCACAACATAGATACAAGTCAAAAACCCCAAATGACAAGTTCCAGTCCAGCAAAGCAGTGTAATATTTTCCACTCTCAAGCACCTTTCTAATTCTTCAACCAGTTTTTTGGAATAGTCTATCATACTCACTGCTTCAGAGATACAATACACATCTCATCCATCAAGCTGTAGTCAATGATCCGACATTTATGTTTGCAACCTTCCTTAAATGCCCCAGGTTTAAAGGATTTTCTGGTTTTTGATAGATGTTTCAACTAGAAAAAAAGGAATTACAATTGAGTGTTTGGAAAATGGAAACACTGATATGGGCCTTAGGTTGAAGAGGTAGCATCTGACAGATCTGTTATTCTAACATTCTCTTTGTGCAGGTTTCACCAGCTCTTCCACAACAACCCTCCCACATTTCAATTCAAACAAGGGGATGTATCATTTGACAAACACCTCACATGCTGCCTTAATTTTATTGTACTGTCACACAAAGAGGATAAAGGCAAAAAAATATATCCTCTCTTAGCCCCCTTTCCCAGCAGGCTAAGATAGATATGGAGGACTTGCCCCACCAGCCTGGCACTTACCCGTGCAAATGCAAGAGTGCCATCATCAAGCTCAAAA
>VZUA01051235.1:33237-52462 GCA_013401035.1 Horornis vulcanius
CTCAGCTGCCAAGAGCAAACTGTGGAACTCAGCCCTCACCATGCAGAACAAATGAGTGCAATGAGGGGCCCATGAGCTCCAAACAGGAACGCTCCATAACACGTGTATTTACCAGCTTTATCTCAAGGCACATAAAATTTCAAACATACTTCTCTTTCTCATTTAAAATATAACAAATGAGAGATTATTTCTCAAAAATGCAAATAATGCCAGAGAATAAGTGCATTCTTTTTGTTCCTTTGTCTTGCGTATTTGTTTAACTATCTTAATTTGGCTTTGAGTCACATGCAGCACAGATTAGACAGGCTCTTCCAGACTTGAGAAGATCGAGCAAAACTCAACCTGAGGACACAAATCAAGCTTCCAATCAGTCATGTCTAGTTCAGACAGGCACAGAAAGAAACTATAACACTTGCTCTCTATGGAAAAAATTAATTATATATAAACACAGTTTGTTTTTTCTTTAGGACTGAGGTACTCAGCCAAAGTGATGATGATCCTAAATCAATGTCCTCTCCTCTAAGACAACCAGACTCCCTTTTTCTGTCTTACATATCAAATTATTACTGCCCAGCCCAGTGTTTCTTTGTAACCTGCCTAAATTGTTTATGCTATGTCTTTCACCTAAAAGTTATTCAGTACTATTAGCTCTTCTTCTGTATAACTCATTTCATAACATTAATATTACACAGATCAGCCACAGTGTTGATCTCTGGACATGCCTTTGTACCTATTTGTCTTTCAGTAAGAGCATTACTATCTTTCTTAGGTTGAATGGCTGAATGGTATATTAATTTATTCTTAGACATATTGCTATTTTAGAAAAAAATGCATTTCTGTGAAGATTTCCAGCCCATCTAGGAGTGCCAGTAGGCATGGCTATTTAATAATAGGAGAAAGCAGTCTTGAAAAGCAATGATACTTATGCAGTGCTGGTGGTGAGAAAATTAGGCAACAGCTTATGGTGCAGCATGGTATAAAATTCAAAAATAAACCAAGAACCCATGATTCACATGGTTAAAAAAATCACATCCACACAAAGTCTCAGGTAAGGTTCAACTTAGGAAATTGTCCATTTTTTTGGTATTTTAATTTATTTTGAATGTCGCTGTAATTCATCCCAAAAACTCTTCTGGGATGCCAACATTATTACTTAAAACTATCACAAGTGTTTCAAGCAGATAAACATCAGGGTGAAGAAAGGCCACCCAACACAGGCCCAGCTAAAGGGATAAAGGGATAAACCCATCTTCCCATCATCTCTCCCCACCTTATCCCTTGTGTCCATGCAACCACACAGTGAATGGCTGCTTACAAAGGGTTTAGGTAGGCCAGCAGCCTACCCTGCCTAACCCAAGGACCACCCAGTCTCTGAGGGCAGCATGAAAGGAGCACCAGCACAGACAGCCAAGGGAACCATTCATGTGGACAGCTTTCTCTGCCAGGGTGTCCTTGGTGCTCAGCAGAACATGGAATGAGCAAATAAGAAAACTGAATGAGGAGTCTGCTGTTTTCTCACATCCTCTGGAGCTGAAACAAGGTGATAGTAATATTTGCATATTCACTAGATCTCTGAGATCCTGTTTTCAATGGGCATTTGTGGACACAGTGAAAACAGTATGAAAAGAGGCTTTAGAACAAATACTGGCTCAGAAACATTTCTCTAACACATATACAATATATAATTCTGTCTAATAAACCAAGTACCTCATAGATTAAAAACTTGTTCAGTCCTGGTCTGGGCAAAGCACAGTAGACCATGAAAGTCACACCCTTTCTGCTCCTCTTGGCAAACACAGTTTTCCCTGTTCACGGTGATTGAGAATGCTGCTCCAAAAATCACTTCCCAACCTCACTGTTTTGGTCATGTCATAATTGTCTCTCTTTGCCTCTCTGCCTCGTCAAACAAGATAACAGGCTTCATTTCACAGCCCACTCTTGTCTTGGAGTCAGCACCAAGAGCTCAATTCTCCCCTAATCCCTCTGTTTTGAATTTTTTCATATGTAGGCAACCATATCTGTGTGCTCCTGATGCTGGGAAGAGTTTGCTCTAAACCTCCACAGTCAGCTGTTTTCCAGACCTTTTCTTAAAACCCCTTTGCCCTTGTGCTTATGGCAGAAACCAGTGAGACTTCTGATGGTCGGAGACCTCTACTCATCTGTCTGACAACCCTGCCTCCACTTGTACAGTCCCTTTGCAGTGCCTTATCCTGTGGTTCTGAGGACTTGATACCAGTCTTACGCTGGTGACAAAGTCTTGTGTTGGTGACAAAGCCTACCAAGGATGCTCCTGCTTTACCCCAGATTTAAGCAAGAATGAGCTCCAGGTTGGTAAAACAATGTACTGTTTCCCACTTGTAGTAGGTTCCCAGGCAGAAGGTACCTCCAGATCCTTACAAGCCAGATCTCCTTCAGCTAGTCCTATCTGCACTTCCCAAAGTATGATGCACTCCCTTGAGAGGACAGTGGCATTTAGACAACATTTTGAGACATTGGCATGGAAACAATCCCCTCTCCATATTGTAGAATGGAAAGCTTTGAAATGAACAGTGGAACTTTCCACTCATGCAACAATTTTCTCCACTGTTCTACAAAAAGGACCGAACTCCTTTTGCTTGGGAATGACTGCAATACACACATCCTCTGAAAGAATAAGAGTGAGAGGAAGAAAGAAAAAGGAAGGAATAAAGGAAGAAGGTGGGAGAGAGGGAAGGAGGTAAAGAAAAGAAAAGAGAAGTTAAGAGTATCCTGCATATATCTGAATGGCAGAAAAGCATCTGGGTCATGTCTATAGCAGAGAGAATAAGGATCACATTTCCAGAGACACAACATTACTTTTAAGACAGAAAGTATGATTCATTTTTCTATCCTTAAAGGAAAGATATCATTTGGCCTCCCTGCCAGCAAAGTAGACAAACTGTATTGCAGACATGTAGGTAGCAAAACATTTTTCTCTTCCACTTTTATTTTGTTGATGGTTGCTGAGCATGTGTGGGGCTGGGTCCTGGAGCACCCCAGCAGATTGGCTGCAGGCCCCTGGAGTGGGCAAGCACAGAGAGATCAGCATTGCATGCCAAGGTCGAATGTTGGACTGTCATGCAGAGTAGTTTCACACTGTAATCTTAGTCTACCAATAATTGGCCTCCTCCTGGGGAAGTCTGACACAGATACCTGACTCTGCAGGCACATTTCTTCAGTTTAAAAAGTGGTAAAGGATGTCAAAGGGAATGTAATGCAGCAAGATGGGAATGGGAATCAGTGTAAAATATGAGGGCAATAAATACTCATTTTTGCTTTCCTCTCTCTAACACACAGAGCTGCAGCAGCTTTTAAAGGTATGTGACTTATTTCTGCATATGTGTGCTTTTAAGAGCAATATATGATCTTTATATACATGCATTGAAAAGTTAACTTAAAAATCCATACATGTCTAGCCTATTCAAAGCAGATTAGAAATGAACTCAGCTTTCCTGCTTTGAGTGTAAGACAGTAACTAACTGAAAGCAATTATGAAGAATTCTCCTTTACTGGCAAACTATTCCCTTAATGGCTTCCTTGAGGCTTTTGATTTTTTGGAGGGTCTTTTTTTTTTTTTTATTTTCCTGCTTGTGAAGCATCTGGAGGAGGTCAGCCCAGGAGCCAGATTTCAGCCTGGAGAGTAGCACAAGGCTCTTACAGGAAAGCAGTTTCCTTGCTCCTCAGAGAATTGTCTACATTCTTCTTTGCTAGAGCTAGGTGTGCAGTCAGGCATATTTATCATTCTTCCCTAGCACTGTATTACAGAACTTCTGAATTTTTATATTTTGAAATCTATCCTGTTTCCCTGGTGTTGTTCCATTCCCAGTTGCTGGCATCCATGAGCACATGTAATAAAACCCAGGAGATATTTTCAAGGACACTTGTTTTTCTTCCCTGAACTGCACTCTTACAATTGTAAAACCTTCCTTTTCCCTCCTGGCTCTGCCATGATTTCACAATACATAAGGAAAACAGTGATATAAAAGCATCTTTTCATTCCAGCATTTTCTCTGCCCTGCATGCCACAGCCAGCCAGAACAAAAGCCAAAATTCTGAGTTTTTCCACCAGAAGAAAACTCCAAGACCACTTTTAATTGCAGACAAGGACAGAGCAAAAAGTAAACCAACATTTCAATTAGAGGTAAAAATCCCTCAGTTAGCTCAGAGGGGTATTTTCTACAGGAATTTTGGTGAAAGTTATCTTTTAGACATAATAATAAGGAATGGATCATCCAGAATGAGGTGGCAAAGGGTCCTGCACTTGGATCTCAACAATCCCTGGCAGACCTATGGACTAGAGCAGAATGGCTGGAAGGCAGCCCAGCAGAAAAAGACCTGGTGTGCTAGTTGACAGTGGCTGAACATGAGCCAGCTGTGTGCCTGGGAGGCCAAGAAGGCCGATGGCATCCTGGCCTGGATCAGCAATAGAATGGGCAGCAGGAGCAGGGCAGGGATTGTCCCCCTGTGCTCAGCACTGGTGAGCCCACACCTCGAGTCCAGTTATGTGCCCTCCACTACAAGAAAGACATCGAGGGGCTGGAGCGTGTCTGGAGAAGGGCAAGGGAGCTGGGGAAGGGTCTGGAGAGCAGGTCTTATAAGGAGAGTCTGAGGGAGCTGGGGGTGTTTGACCTGCAGAAAAGGAGGATCAGGGAAGACATTGCTCTCTACAACTGCCTGAAGGGAGGCTGTAGCCAGGTGGGGGGTTGGCCTCTGCTCCCAGGTAACAAGTGATGGGATGAGAGGAAATGGCTCAAGCTGCGCCACAGAAGGTTCAGGTTGGATATCAGGAACTGAAAGAGTGATTAAGCATTGGAACAGGCTGTCCAGGGAGGTGGTGGAGTCACCATCTCTGGAAGTGTCCAAGAAAGATATGATTTGGTTTAGTTGAGATGGTGATTCTTGGTCAAAGGTTGTGCTCAGTGGTCTTGGAGGTCTTTTCCAGCCTTAAAGATTCTATGATTCTATGCTATTTTAAGGAAATTCTGTAGGATTTCCACCCACCCCCCCTCCTCCAGTGCCCACCAAGGAAATGTTTTTATAAATCAACTGTTTTTTCTTATTAGAAGTGACTTGATCTATAGGACATTTAGGCCTGGGGCAATGCAGAGTTATGTGAAAGTTGATATTAGAAAGCAAGGGAAAAGAGAGAATTAAAAGCAAGATGAGGGAAGTAGATAGGATGCCAACTGTTTATGTGGTATGCCTGGTGGAAGCCAACGGGTCTTTCAACATTTATCTAAACCATTTTTATTGGATTTTTGAATGAAATTTAACAAGCCATGTTTTGTTTTGGAGAAGGCACACTGAACTCACTGTCTCCATCATACCAGCAGAATTAATCATAATTAAAATTTAAACATGAGACAATGAGACAATGGTCTCATATTAATTCTTGGAGAAATGATGTGCAGTTTTCCCTTTTGAAAAGTCATATTTCCCTTCTGGAAGTGTTGTACCCACATCTATAGATAAGTTTCTGTTACACAAAAAGACAGCATAGCAAAGGGGGTTCCTTTTTCTCTTCTACAGATCTCCCTCAATAGCCTGTCCAGCAGAACCATGGCCACCACCTTTCATTTTGGTCCTGCCATTATGTCCACAGAGGGAAAGCCATGGTCAGGTATCACCTTACAAGGCACACCATGTGGGGGACAATGCCATTAATCAGTACTGCCATCCAGGAAAGAGCTCAGGATAAAATATGACAAGAGGGTCCAAACTTCATCCAAGAGGAGGTTTCAGTGCGCTGTCTGCTGCCCTGGGCTGCCCTCTGAAGGCTAAAGTTAAATCCACAGCCCTGGATGAAAAGCATTAGTCTGGCCCTGAGCACGTTACTTGGAATGAAACTCCAAAGTTTTGCTGCTGGGGAACACTGGAAAAACAAAACAAGGAGAGTGTCATTTGCAAAGATTTTCAAGGAAAAAAAAACATAGCCTGAAAGGGACTGTATGTGGGGCAGCTGCTCCCTGTCCCCACATTAACAAAAACCCTGTAACTCCAAAGAAAACTGAAATACCAAAAACTGTTTGCCTGACATACACTTTTAAAAAATTGATTGTAGACACTGTGAAAACAAGGGCTACTTTAAAGAAAATGTTGGCACTTTATTAGTAAGTTAAGGTGCACCATTCTGTTTTTTGTCAGCTTGAGGCTAAGAACAAGTTGGCACTCTATAACAAAATCTGACTTGTACTGCCCTGACGTTGTCCTTCCCTATGACTGCATTGCAGAGGAACACCAACTGTTCACCCCACAGGTCTCTTTGTCCCTGCCAACCTGAACACATCTATAGCAAGGCTTTGTATATTCTTACAGTATTTACTCTTTATGTTCATTCACAGTTTTCTCCATTCATGTTTCTCCTTATTCACATTTGAAAAAATAAAACATTTCAGCAACAGTTTACTCATCATGAGAAGGGAAAAAGAAAGCACATATATTTCAGCAGATATCACACAGGCTTATCTGCAGCACACATTGCTGACCAGCTATTCCACACTATTAGAAGCATGATTGAAACCATTAGTCCAATTTTAATTAACTCCATGTGCAACTTGAGTTTTTTTCTCCTAGAAAAAAAAATCTATCATATAATCGTACACAACATAATTGAGATAAATCCCAGTTTGGGCCATTTCTCAAACTGTTGGTTTAAGAGAATCCTTTCTTAAAAGACATTTGTGAAAAATAAATACAATTATATATACATTATTGGTTCTGCTTATTGCTTCCAGTAGGCATTAGGAAACACATGTGCATTTGTGTTCATTTATGCAGTGATGCTCACAGCTACAGTGAATTATGGCATGTTACAGCCTTGAGTTTACTCTGAACCCAACTGCTTTCTCAGCCTGATTTCCTAAGGAAATGAGTCTTATATCAATATGAGATACTTCAATAACTTCTGAGCCCTTTGGCCTATGTCAGCTAAATTTGACAAAGGTGATAGAGATCTCAAAGGGAGCAAAGCTCCCACTGGTGTGGGAAAACAGCTGGCAGGCTAAAAGGAAAACCTATTAATACCCTCATACTGGGTATGCTGAAGCATGACTTTGCTCCATATTGGACTTCAGAGTATCCATGAAGAGAGCCCAGATCCTGGGTTAGGCACCCAGTCTATTAGAAAACCCATCCTGAGTTTTGCAAACTACCTGATTTTGTTTAAAAATAAATGATGAACTATCTTCTGGTGTGCTCTGCAACAAAGCCCTTTTTTTTCTCCATTAATTTATCTACCAAAATAAGATTTCTACTGATTACTTGTACCTCTTTTGCACAGCCTGTAGGATTAAACTAGTGCTTCTGTTTCTACACTATGTAGATGGAACTAAGGTGCAGAGAAGTTATATGGTGTCCCCTTGAAGTTTCTAATGTTTGACACTGAAACTGGATCACAAGCCAGTGATATCTCTTCTGCTTGGTACAAGGATTTAAGCCTATACGCTGTCTTCTGAACCTCATGAGGAAAAAATAAACCTTTAGAAAAGCCTCAAATGTTTTTGGATTGAAGAAATTCTCCTATTAGCATTTGCCCATGTGGATGTAGTTTTATTCCCTCTCCAGTCCCATCAAGTCTGATAGCAACCCACTGCACTAAGCAAAAGAGTTTGAGGTAGATTTTATCTGTACTTTCAAAGGAAGGGTCTAGCTATCTGCTGGTCTACTACTGCTGAGCTAAGCCCTCTTGTTTGAACTCTAAAAAACACTACAATCTGTGGTGCTCTCTGGGCTGACAGGTTCTTCCCCATCTGGATCCCAACTTTGATCAGAGGAACAATATTGCAGCTGGTGTATAGGAAACACAAACAGGATCCTGCATTTTCTCTGCCCACTGTTATTTTGTAGACTACTATGGGGTACTAATACTCCTATCTACAAAAGTGTGTTGTAAACAGCAGTTAGAAGCCATGGAGTCCATATGACAGCATGAAGCCTAGCGAAAGTTAAAGGTAAGACTCTTTTTCACGGAGTATGGACCTTGATCTGAATGTCTAAATGCAACAAGCTTGAATTTCTCTGTTTTCAATGGGATATTCTTTTTTCCCTCTTCTGTTATGGAAAAAACTTTTTTGCAAAAGGAAACTATCTGTAGATAGCAGGATCTTTACTGACAGCTGAGGAGGGAGACATGCCTGTAACTCTCTCAGTAGCCTACAGGTATCACACTGGACATGTGAGAGCACAAATGAGTTCAGCAGCACATAAAACTTCTCCCTTAGCTAAGGTGCAATGATCATTTAGAAAGAAGCAGTCTGACCAAAGCCGTGCACTTGTCAGCTGAGTATCCTGACCTTAAGGACTTGAAAAATTACTTCACTAGCAGAAGATAATCTGTCAGATGATTTTTATAATTCAGTATTTAACCTATTTTTTAAATTACTATGACTTGAATTCCAGTAACTCCAACTGATATGGGGCCCAGATGCCAGGCACTATTCAAACACCTAATAAGAAACTGCGACTGCAGTACCTCCTGATCCTGCAAATATTTAGGACTGTGTTTAACTTTACTACTGTCAGTATTAATGAAGCTGCTCAGAGAACTAAAGGTAAAGAGAAGAGACCAACAAGAGCCAGAGATTTAGAGACTGAAGTGTTTAGGTGTCTAATTCCCAATGGTCTCAAGATGTTAATGTGGATCTGGCCTTATTCAGCTTACTGACTTTAACAAATTTAAACAGACTCAAAGTAAATGCACACATTCACATCCTTGTCTTCCATACCACTGCAAAGCTTTTTCCAAACTGTCCTTTTTAAATGTCTCTGCATTAGCTTATATGTTCATTTTTCAACTGAGCCACCAAAAATATCTGAATTAAGCTTAGGTGCAATTTTCTTCAGTTTCTTTCAGGACAGGGTGCAGTCATGTCCTGATGGCTGAGCCGTTTGCTTATCCCGCCATGTTTTGAGATTTCTTGGTTACTTATCAAGTGAGTGAAATGCTGTTCTGTTCTACTGTGCTTATTATTACCCAAAGGAAATACCTTTGTTGCACTGAGGCATCAGGCAGGAGAGAGGTCCTCCCTTGCTACAGCCACTGCCCCTAGCAGTGTTTCACAGATCGCTGTTGATTAGGAGAGCGGAGACATTTCTTTCTGTTCTCCTGTTCTCATTCCCCTGCTCCCTTCTGGTGAGGCTGCAAGCTGAGGTCTCCCTGCTAGCCACATTCTCCCCTGTTTGCTTCCTCTCTTCTCTCACTTTTTAAAAAATAGAGTTTTCTTTTAAGTCCTCTACAGTTACAGTATTTTGGCCATCAAAGTCCCCTCCCAGCCATTTTCATTTACCTTGTGACTCTGACCCTTTGTAAGGCTGAGGATTTTCAGAGTAAACTGATCCCTGAGGTCCCCAAGGACGTTATTCTCATTTATTCACTCAGCCCTTTGAATGGAGCAGCCTGGGGTTGGCAGCAGTTCAGCAGCCCTGCATTCAGAGAGCACACAATCCTTTTTCTTTCAGAGGCCTTTCAAAATAAGGCCCAAGGTTTGCTGAGGTGCTTGAAGGTCTGTCAGTCATGCAGCAAGTTACATTTCACTCCCAGCCACCACTGAAAGCGAAGTGCAGAGAAAGGATAAGAGCAAGAAGCCCACAGTAAATGAAAAGGAGGATCCCTCAAGATTATGCCTTCCTTGACAGTGTGGCACACTTTGGGGACATCCATGTCTGCTGCTACTGGGGCCCCCACCAACCTGGCAAGGGCCCTGCGCCCCAGGACCAGGGCAGAGCGTGGCCCCTACAGGAACAGCTGTACAATGGACATCCCTTTTCTCCAGGTGCTCAGTGGGCTGAGGGAACACCTCCAGTGCCATCTGTGCATCCACTGGCAGTCATTACCTCTGACAGCTGGCCCTCCTTTTCGGGAGGGAAAAGGCCCCTTCTTTGCATTTTCATTGCACAATGTTTGGGAATTGTCCCCTGGGACTGATAAGACAGAGACAGGTCTGTGAGTGTCCCAGAGGGAGGGAGGACTATAGGAAAAGCCTCATGGTTATGTACCACTGTACCTGCCAACTGGTGTGTCACAAACGGCTAAAATTACCAGCCGGTCAATTATCTGATTAAAGAGAGCCTTTCATTTGAGATTAAAAAGAAAAGAAAAAAAATAGAGAGAAAAAAAAGAAAAAGGAAAGAAAAAGAAAATCCTGGCTGAAAGCAATACCTCTGCTAGGTTACCAAACTTAGTAGACATTGTGTTCTTCGCTTTTTTACTTTTGGCAGTGATGAACAGCAGAGTTAAAAAAAAAAAATCAAGGAACTTGGGGAGAATAAATATTTTGCATTAATCAAACATTTTTCTACATCTCATTCCTCTAACACAACATGTTCTCATTTATCTCCCTTTTCACAAAAAGGCCTTATATTTTAAAAGAAAGAATGACTGCTCGTTTTACATATTTCCATTTTAGTTCAACTGATTAAATAAGGAACCTTCTCCAGGAAAGTTATTCAGGTTTCATTAGTTTACAGTTGCCTTGGAATCCCTTTGAATTACAGCGAGCATAAATTAACATTCTGTCAGCTAACATCAGAAGTACCTCTTTAAGGCTCCTGGGCTCAACAACGGCTGCTGAGGTTTGGGAATAAATGTACGATGTGCTGGGGCTTCACCAGCTGGTTAATGACCTGCCGCAGTAGTTATAGGGCCCAAGACGAAGCTGAGGAAGATTAACTAATCTGGCCAGTCACTGGTGTGCTGGCTCGGAGTGCTGAGCAGTGTGGAGTGCGTGATTGTAAACTTTATTGTTTGACCTCTGCTGAATTAGGAGCTGGGGTTTTGGGGAGGGAGAGAGGGAGGGGGCTTAATGTTTTATTAATAACGTTTCCAGCGTTTATCGCTTCCTGTTTGAGTAACTGAAAAGGTAATTTCCAAACACAGGAGTCAGCAAAAACAGAGTTTCTTTCAAAAAATGCCGTGTTCTCTACACACAAATCAAACAAATATGGTTCAAACTGCAAATTATTCCTGCTTTGCAACAGGAAAAAATGGGGTCAAATGCAGTTGCTCTTTTTCATTCATGTCTGTTCACATGGTTCATCCTTCAATTGCCAATCACCAAGCTACAGGTGAAACCCTTCACAGAGGGTTTCCTATCTGCCAGCCACTAGCACCAAATCCCCTCAAAGTTCAATAAAATATGAAACTTTCCTGGTCTCACCCATCTCCATTGCATTTGATTTCCTATCCAGGCAATGTGAAAGAGTAACAGGAAGGGAGAGTGTTCATACAAGATTGGCATGGCTATGAAAAAAAATAGGTATGTTATTGTAGTTACAGTGCAGCTAAAATGAACTCCCTTTTAACACATCTTAAATCTTTTCACTTTCATGCAACTGTTTACTCTGCTACCCAACCGAGGGCATAGCGACAGTATCTCTTAAGTATGAAATATTTTTATAATGAAACACTCATCTTCTGGATTTCTTCATATGAAGGGGAAAAAGTATGTCTGATGTTAAACATATTTTCCTAGTTGGTTTCTGCTTTGGATAGAGGAAAAAGACTTGGCAGAAAATATATTGCCTTTTTGGTGTTATTCAAATTGTTACAAATTCTGTCTCCTGTCTTTCCCATGATACTGACCAGTACCACCTTTGGTGGGTGTCTGTGGGGTGACCCACCTAATGGAGAAATTTCCTCCAGTTCCAGAAGTTGGTTACATAGATGAAATTTCAAAGCATTTATAAAGCTTCCAAAGTTCCTTCATTAATATTTTCTGTTCGAACTGAATGTTTCCACTAACTCTAGAAACCTCTTTTTTTTTTTTTTAAATCCTTCTAAACTATTTATGTTATGTTTCAAAATCTCCATGAATTTTAAAATAACTAAATCCGTGGCAGAGTGCCTTTAAGTCACATTCAGCTGCCTTATCGTGCTGGAAGAATGTGTCAAATTTTAAACCCTTTCGTGCCTGCATTGCTACTGGCAGACAAATGCTCTGCCCTTCATATCTAATACCCAGTGTTATCTTGATATTGCCTGCAGCCCAATTGACTAATACAGTGACTTAACCAAACTTCAAGGACATACACCCAACACAATGAGGGTCAAAGCCAGTGGCTGCACTGTTCTCCTGATACTGGAAATGTAGGAGAAGGGAATACAAGAGACCTTTCCCCTGATAAGCAACAGCTGTGTTAATTACCCAATACAGCCTCACCCCTGATGAGTAACAGCTGTATCCAATAAAAATAAGTGTGATAAAAGGGAGTGCATTAGCTGGTAAGGATCAGATAATGAAGGAGGAGGAACCTTGAGGAAGAGGGAATGAAAGGCTCATGAAACAACAACAGCAGCAGCAGCAGCAGCATCATCCTCATCATCCTCCTCTGCATCCTGAGGAGAGAGAATCACTGCTGTGAGGTCAGTCTGGCTCTGCAGGTAGAGCCTGTTGTTGGAACCTGCAGTCACAGTCTAGCTAGGTAAAAGCCTGCATTCAGAGTCAGCAAACCAATACCTGCAGTCATAGTTTAGCAGGACATAACCCCTAGTCTGCAAGGGAAATCTACCGTAGGAGCTTGCTGCAGCCAGAGTCAGTGAATAGTTGGAGTCAGGATAGCTGAGCTGTAAAGAGGAATAAACCAGGATCCATTTCATCCTGTGATAAACAAGAAGTCCGTGTCTCAGCTCATTTCTACCCTCTAACAAGAGGGCTGCTGCAACATGGGAGAACCTGGATTCAAATCCAGTCTCCAGCTGGCAAGATTCCTCTTACCTTCAGTGTAATGTTCTCTTGTGAAAGGCTTGTCCATCTGCTGTATCTCCATTCTTTCTGTAAGAAAGTAGGTGTTTTGGTGTTATTTACCCAAGAAGATTCCTTTCCATGCAAACTGAGTGGAGCTATGCCCTTAGTTCCCAAGAGTTTTCTGCTTGACACTTCCAGCTTGTTAGCCTAATTATTTTTCCACTCCAAATACAGATCTTGGTGTGGTTTATTCCTTATTTCTTTACTCTGCCTCTGTGCTAATCTGGACTGAGCCTCAGAGAGAACTTTGTTAGTCTGGGTATTTCCAAGGTGCTTGAATGCCACTATGAAGAACAGCAAGGGGAACTTGCCAGAACAATCTCCTGCGACTGGGTAAGCTTAAAAATTACTACTAGCAGAAGTATAAGGTATGGTATCAGTAGCCAGAGAGAATGAGAAATTGCTGGGGTTTATTTTTCTTTTTCCCACACAGGATGAGTATTCTATTTGGGATCAGATGCAACCCCGAACAATGAGGGACAAAAAGTGCTTATACAGATGCAACTAATGCATCTCATCTTTTCTAACTTGGGAAAGGGCATACCACGTATCTGATTTTCACAGCATTCTCTGTGTTAAGATATGACTGTCAGAGATGTGTCATTCCATATAAGTTTGACCAAAAGCATAAGGCTGTTAGTGCATGGACACAGGTTTTTCAAACAGAAACCGAAATCTCTCCCTACAACAGAACGTGGGAGGGATTACCATATTGTGCAGTGAAAAGAGTGAGTTGCAGGAGTTTAGAATCTTGGGCATTTAAAGGAAACATCAAGAGTTGTTTGCAAGGTGAAAGAAAAAAACAAAGCAAAGACAATTTAAGATCACAGCCACACTTTGGGAAAAGGAAATGTTTTCTGTTACTGGGTAAACAAAGGTCACTCAGAAAAAGCATGTGAGCCCTTAAAAGAGGAACCAGAACAAACTCAGGGCGTGAAGAAAGCTGCACTCAATGGAGATAAGGAGCAGAGAGTTACCTAGTGTGAGAGACAGAGATGTGCTATGGGCAGGGGCAGCTCTAGGTTAGATGAAACTGGGGGGATACAAGCAGGGCAATCAGCAGCACCTGCACATCCTTCTCCACCCCCCGTTACACAAATAGCTAGGGAGAGAGGGTGGGTAATGTCCCCTGGGCACTCAGAAATAGTCACATGTTTATCTAAAAAGTGGAAAATGGGGTTGAGACAGCAAAAAGATACCCTTCCTTTCCCTGTCATGTCTACATTGAGCCCTGCTCCTCTTCCACCTCCTTTTAATTTTTATCCAGTCTGCCTCTTTAAAAACTCACTGAGTCCTATCTGAAGCTGAACTGGCTCTGGGAAACTGACATATTATAGAAACCCCTCAGTGCCAATTTATTAATGTTACTGAGACTTGTCTACACTCAGAATAGATATATTGCTACAAGGGAGGCCTTCATGCAGCCAGAATCAGTACTCATGGCTCTGCTGAGATGTAATCTACTGCTAAAAGCACTGCTTAAACAAATGTTTGCATTGTAGGGCAGGTCCCCCCTTCTGGCCACTACAGCAGTCCAAAAAGCAGCACTTTCAATCCAGATACCTGGGGGCAGATCTGGAAAATTATCAACTGTTTGGCAGTATTTAGTTATGGTTTTCTCCAGACAAACCTAGCCTTGCTTGTGATGCACTATGGCTGAAGGGTGGCACGCCCATCTGTATCACCTTAGTGTGCCTGGCCAGCTCCCACAGCCCAACCGGTGCAGCACAGGGAGTGTGAGCACCAAAGGGTGTGGGGGCATAGTGCTGGAGGGGATTTCACAGCCCACCAAGGTGGCTTGGCTCTTTCAGCTATGACAGGACCTCTGAAGAAGGCCAGAATGAGGAGAAAGTGGTTATATCATTCTGTCCCTCTCAGGGCTGAACAGGTTGACAAAGAATTATCTCAGGCACAAAGTGACTACCCAGGAGCTTTGTTTTACAGATGTTTTACTTTAAACTTCCCCACAGGCAGTCCCTCGCATCTTGAAACCATGGCTTAGTGGCAAATGCAAAACTGAAGCTCACTGAGGTAAAAAACACATGTCCCAGTAGTGGCCAGAAAGATCACAAGAATTAGAGTCTTATGTATGGAAATGTATTGTCAATTTTTCAAAGATCCCATGAAAAAGAGCCAGGCTTTATTAAAACTGGTTGTTTACAGCAAAGCAGCTGATCCTCTGATCATTTCCCCATTATCACTCCCTGAGTTAAGCAAAGATTGCAAGTCCACCTCGGAGATCAACATCTCTTCTGGAGATGGATGATTGTATTCACAAACTGGTTTAGGGTCAGGGCCTCTTTCTTAACTTGTCTCAGTTCTCTCACACAGTGAAACTTTTGCAGTTTCATTCTAAGCATTTTGTTTCCTCACTGATCTCTTGAATTTAGGACTAAAACGGGTCATTAGATCTCTACTTGACTCCTTGACTGTAGACGACCTGAAAATTTTACTGCCTGCATCTGACTTGAACTCAGTAAAATGAATATGACTATTATACATCTTCCAGAAAAAAAAAAGTCTATCTTTAATCTGAAGTTGGCAAGACAACAAACTCTCCCTTCCCTTAATGGCCTCTTTCAGTGGTCAATCCCTACCTTCCTTAAAAATCCCCTCTTGTTCCTACCTTCTCTTACTTTAAAACATTTTGGCCTCTTATCCTGTCACGAGAGGCTCTGCTAATGTTATTTTTTTATAATCCTACAATGCCATTATCTCCTTCTCAGCCCTAGGTGTGCTTGGATGGGTACAGACACACAGGCAGTATGAGGTTTGTAAGTCGAAATATGTCTTTCCTTAGGCAAACTGCTGTAATTGGAAATGGCTGACAAATCCCTCTTTGGTCTGAAATAGAAGCAGCAAGCTTTAAAATTAAATGCAAGTTGAGAACAATTATCCAGAGCACAGGAGGAGTTCAGAAGTCCTTATGCTTGTGGGAAGGGCACTTTTTCATATGGTTTATTTTCTTTTAAATATGGGAAAAATATGGAGCAAAGTAGAGTTATGTTACTGCAGCCCTCCCCAGCAGCCATGGAAAGCCAGAGACGAGGAAAGCCTCTCTACCTTTGGCATGCCCACAGCCGGCTGTGCAGCTGGGATTTGTCATAATGTCAAACAAAACGCACCCACATGCCTTTCAAATGCATTCCATGGAGACCTTCGGCTCTCAGTGGCACAGCCACATCCACGCAGGGTGGTTTGCAGGGGAAATAGCTGGCAGGCTTTGTCTAGGGCACACTGCTGGAGATGCCATGCTGCCACAGGCATCTCTCGTGCAGCACGCTAGTATAGGGTTACTGTTAATATGCTCATTCTGTCTCTGTTTCTCCTACAGCAGCCTCGGGATTGTGACCAATGCAATAGAGACAACACGGAAAGGGAGGATTTGGGAGGGCTTGATGGGCAGAGGGGTGATGGGCTCAGCATGGGAAAAGTCCAACTTTCAGAAGAGCTTTTGAAAATCCTGTGCACCATAGCCAATGTTGCAAATCGTGTGCTCATGAGGAGGTTGCCACATGCATTTAAGGCCACTGTACTCAGTTATTTTCAGTCAAAAACATGTTTAAGATTGCTGTCACAGTAGCTAGTACCACAGGAAAGAGATTGATCATTATGATCTTAGGTAAAATATCTTATGTAAAGCAAGGTAAAACCAAATACCAATAATCACTCATTCACACCAATAATATATAAACAGCACTTTTGTGGCCTTTATTCAGTAGAAAAAGCAAAAGGCAAATTAACATGCTGATAAAAATCAGACACTGTTGGCAGGTCTGCTTTCCCAATGAAATCAGAACTGATTAGCTTTAAACCTCTGAGGTATTTAATTGCTGTTGTTTCTTATTTTATTTTTTTTTTATTACCCTCCTCGAGCTGTCACAATTCATAACAGGCTTAGAGAAAGTCAAGTGTAACTAAAGTCACTGCCAGAATTATCTGTTGGTCTCACTGTCAGTATGACAATTTTCACTAGATTTTTATCTGACTCAGCCTGCAGAATAGACAAAGTCAATCTCTAGCACTGAAATTCTCTGACAGGAAGTATCAAACTGCTGTCTTCTTTTCAGAAGAGGCTAATAGAAACTGAAGATAAACAAAAGAGAAATACTGTCCTGTTAATTTATCCTAACACAATCCAGTTAATTTTCCTCCTAGATCGATTTTATTTTGCATGAAGGGGACCAAATATTTGTCTACTGCAAACAGACTTCTGAGAGGATCTTAACCCACTGTGACTGATGATACTGAGAGGGCATATAATCCAAGGTAGTTTTTTTGTTACAGCACAAAACATAGCTGGAAATGGCAGGCGATAATCTGTGAGCTCTTATGGTGCAAAAGTGACTTGACCAGCCATGTAAAACTTGGGACAATAATAATAGCAACTAAATCTCTCCCTTAGGGTTTTTTTTCACAGTTTTTCATTGTATTAATCTAGATCACACAATCTAAAGTCCAGTATGGCTCCACAAAAGCTTCATTTGCAGGCCAAGACAAGATTGAGACACTACTCTCCTGAAAAATAAGAATATCATTCTCTAAATCGAGCTTGTACTTTTCATTACCAAGGTTTTTTTCTGCCTTTGAGAGAACGAAATCAGTTGTCATAAAGTTGTGTCCTTAAATGTCCCCTTTTTTAACTTCAAGGAGTTGCAATAACTCCTGTTAGAGCTTTGCAGAGTAAAGCAGCCAAGATGCTGCTGGTTCCCCCTTCACAGTGTCTTAATCCCAGATGAATATTTAGCTTCTAAAGTCAGTAAGAAGAATAGCTGATGCCAGCCATGGCTCCAAACCAGATGTGACTATGGCTTGCTAAGATATATGATGTGCAAAGTTTTAGCACAATGTTTTGAAGGCATTTTTAGAGAAGGAGAAAGGTAGAAGCCAGGAACATATTATAAAAACACAATAAATAAGTGAACCACTCTCAAGCAGGTAAAGAAACGGCCCAGTCCCCTGCAAATGCACTCTTTAGTAAGCAAGGCTGGATCCCTCTCTGTGTAGAAAGGGAGCATGAAAGCAGCTATTTTAAGTTGTTCCACTGTTAATAACAGAGGCAGGAAAGATGTGACTATAGTCCCGCCAAATCCATAAACTGCCAGAAGAAGTGGAGTGGCTAAGGGGGAACCATCACTGTTAAACACAATCCCAGATAAGTAGGGAAAAACTGGTGTTAGCTCCTCACACACATGGGCATGTGTACACTCCAGGCTGCATCTCTGAGCCGGCCTGAGCACGGATTTTTAGGATAATTAAAAAAATTTAATATAACATCTTTTAGTATAGCTAAATTTGGTCATTTACTTTGGAAAAGAAAATCCTTTGGAATAAAACAAGCAATGCCAGCACTAAATATGAAGTACTGGTAATACAGTGACACTTACCTTAGATAACCAGCCAAAGGACTGAAGAGAGCTGTGCTGCTTGGTAGAAGAATTCTCCTGCTATTCAGCAGAGCTGAGTGAATAACTGAATTTTTGTTTGTCTGAACTCCTAAATAAAGCACTGCTGCAAAGGGGAGGGGATTGAGAAAGGACAATATTTTGCTCCAAATTAAATTGATTTTAGGCCATTCCTGCTAAACTGAAAAACATAAAATATTTCCATAACAGCTTAGGTCTTTTGAATAGAAACAGGACATCCAAAATAAAAGGCAATGCTTTGGCACCATGCATAAATGTGCTTTTTTTTTTGTTTAGTTCCATAGAGATGAAGGGAGTAGCATCCATAGTGAAGTATACTAGGAAAATTTATAGGTGGGGTTGGCATCCCAAAGGAAAAAAATGGGTGCCCTTGTCTTGAAGGCACTCACTGTGAACATCTCAGACTCGATTCCTGCCTTTCATTGAAGGAATGGGAAAATTAGGATTTCCCTGATGTGTATAGGCACAGTATGGTGGAACTCTCCATAACCAAGAGGAACTGCTCTAAAAATCACCACCTTTCCAAACACTGGTACCATGAAGCTGGATACCAAATAAATTACTTGAATAAATATTTTTAGCAAACTCAGATTAATAGCAGCAGAGTGACTGAAGCACCCTTTTCTGGTTTATTTTTAACGAAAGTAGACCCTGCCTGAGCTGGCAGCATCTCCACAGGTGTTGTGAGATGATCTCTTCAGGTGGGTACCATTACCTGAGCTGTATTTGCTACACATCTGTTACAAATGATACTAACTCCAGTGTGTTTAGTGCNTTACATCTTAAGTTGCTAAGCTACAGAACAGAAGAGTACTGTTATGCATCTCTTGTTTTTAGAGGCCACACTTCTGCATTCAAGGACACCAGCTCATATTGGTTCAGTTGTTACTTTGAGAGCAAGCCTTTTACTGAAGTTCTTGAGATTCTAGCCAAGTAGTGAGAATTTTGATATTAAAAGAAAAAAGAAGATAAATTTTATTCACAATCTGTATTGACTATAACCTCAGTTTATCATTCCAAAATGCAACAGTAGAAAAAGAG
>VZUA01051241.1:4602-15896 GCA_013401035.1 Horornis vulcanius
TAGCAGAAATAAGGTATCATGTTGTGGTAAGGTAATGGTCTTTGCAGAAATAAAATATGCAAAGGCAGGCTAGATTACTTGGAGACACACAGTAAACAAAAGCCTGGAACATAAGTATTTATTTTCACAAATGTATTCTGCAAGTTAAGATATCTGTAAATAATCTTTATTATACAGAGACATAACATTTACAAATTGTTACATGATACCTGCACAATTCCTTTGGATCCTGAATATTCCTGTTCAAGGGAATACTTACATGCATGACTCACCTCAACAGCAGGCTACAAGAGCTAATAGTGCAGCATGTGTTTATGTGAAGGGTATTAGGGAGCTATTGATAGGATTTCAAAGAGGGATAGAAGGTGAAGAATGGGCCATCCACCACAGCTCGGTAAAGTTTTGTCTGCTGTTCTGAACTGAATGCATGGCCAAGGGCTGGACATACATGGGTGAGACATTCAGCATACAACCCCTTTGTAATGAGAAGAAAACAACCTTGCCATATAACTTAGCTACACACTTCTGAAGTCAAAGAAAGGCTTTGACTTGCATCTTTCTGTAGCTCCTTTTTATTGTTAATTGCTTGGATTTTCTTTCTTTTTATACACACTCATAGGTCACAAAATGATAGTGACAAAGAGCAAAGAGATTTGGAGAGAAGATTTCGAGAAAAAGAACCTGAAAGACAAAGGTATCGATTGGATGATGGCAGAAAGCATAGAACTCACTATGAGTTTGACAAGTTTATGAGAAGGAATGAAGAAGAGCTGAAATGGGGGAAAGGATACAATCAAGACAGAGGAAAGAAAGGGAACTACAGCTACAGCTTCACTGTGGAGGCAGTAGACAAACTGGGTAAAGAGGACAAGTGTGATGACATGGCATCCAAAAAGGAGCGCATAAGAAATAAGGTTCTTTTATTCATTTAGGATAATCTTTCATTAGTTAAATATGGTTCAAGATCACAGGTTTTAACTTCTGCAAATTCAGCATAAAGATGCTTTTTCAAAAGATTTATCTCCTTTTCAGTAAAACCCAGGTTTTTTCCTGGGTTGTTGTCAAAGGACAACAGCAATTAAAATAAGTTAAGGTTACAGGCTCATTCATATTCACAATATATAGAAGACTTTCTGTCTTCATTTCAACCCTGTCATTTTGCAAATACTATTCCTGGAAGCCTTACATTTTATAAGTGTATTAAAAATTGTTGCACTTTTGATCTGTAATGAAACTGTGGCATGTTAGTCTTTTAAAAAATGTAATTCCACTACTCTTATAAAATAATTACATTATGGATTTGCCAGGCATTGCTTGGTAGAGCAATAAGGACTTAAATAAACAGCTAATTCAGAGACTGTGAGTGTATGTATTCTTCAGTGTTGCATACCTACCAGCATGAAAAGGCTGTCATTTCATCAGGATAAATTTATCCTCGTATAGCTGTTGTCAGGGAAAGAGCAGATGCAAAACCAATGTGAGCTGGGCCTGTATCAGGGTGTGTAGTAGAGGTGTCCCTTATTGTATTCCAGAGATATGGGTATCATTTTCCTCAGGCTGGCTGATTTCACGGATGTGCCAGAGTCTTTTCAGGATGTGGCTCTCCTTGTCAGCCCTATTCTCTCCCTCTTTTGTGATCCTAGATTTTCCACAAAAGATGATGAAAACATTGTTAGCATAGAAATTTATTCTGCATGTAAAACTCTTCTCTCAAAGCAAGTGACTGATCTGTTCTGTGGGCTAAGGCTGACAAGAGTAAACTGGTCACATGCAGAGTGAGTCTGCATGCAGTGTGTAGGGAACAAGTTCAGATGGAATGCTCACTGTGCATGTCAAGGAAGTCACCTTGTGCAAACACAGAAAGCCTGGTGTGCCCCAGTTGTTTTTTAATATAGAGGTCAGCTGGGCAAGATGGCTAAGATTTATCTGCATTTACACATTAGCCACTTTCCTCATCAGTGGCTCTACATTTTTCTGTAGAACAGTCAGAAAAATGGCTAGTTCAGAAACCAGAAGATGGGAAAAATACTTTTTTCTCATTCTTGCCATGCTCTTCTTGAAATCTGTCAAATTAATCTCCAACCTTGGAATTGGATGATAGGTCTTGGTGACCTTTTGACAAGTGTTAAGCTGTCTGCTTTTTATTTTTTTGCATCACAGTTCTGGTAGCTTGTTGAGTCTCTGGATTAGTCCACATTTAGGACTAAAATGCCAGATTTGTTCTCTGTAAAAATGAGCATCATCAGTAAGGTATTTTGCAGTGTGGTCTCTTTTCCTTAGAGTAGTTATCGCATAGATGAGATTAGGGGCTCAGTTTTACAATTTAGGTATAGCATTGACAATGCCAACACAAATTTTTAGTCAGAGATGGAACCTCTTTCTGAAGTTTGTAGGAATTAATTAGAAAATGGGAAATTTCTAGCATAAGTAATGTGATAGCTTTTATGCAAACCGCAGGCTACAGAGGCTGTCGTACAAAAAGTCATTTGGACCATTTATCATAAACTTTCTAATGGACACTGCTTGTCAGAGGATCTATTTTTATACAGCTGTTTGGGATATAGAAAGCTGTGTTATGCATTTCATACCACACTGCAAAGCACTAACTAGAATGATCTAGTTAGGAGGCTCAGTAATGAAACTTGACATCTGGTCTAAAGAGGAGAAAAAAAGTGAATGAAAAAAAGACAAGTGGGTCAAGAAAGATGAATTTCTTCAGAATTACTTCAAATTATGCAGGCAATTGAAAATTGGTATAGTTTGATGTAGGACAGTTTCAGCGCTCTGCCACTGTCTTTAAGTAGGCTGCTGGCTGTTTGCTAAAAGACCGATCAAAAAGCTTGGCTTTTGAGTACCAGCAAGGTACTGGTGAGCTTTCAGTTGCTTCATAACAATATGTGAAAGAAAAATACCCTTACCAGGAAAAGACTTTTTAAGCAGAGTTTCTAACTGGTGTGTTTTACTAATAAAATTTCAATAATAAAGAGTGCTCTGAAGACCTACAGAGCATCACCATTTGCAGGTTTGAGGTGTCTTTTATGCGTAAACTGGCTCCTTCCAGAGCAGCATGTGTATGGTTGGATCACTCACTGAGCCTGCACATGCATAAATTCCCCTACTCTCATACTCAGTATGGAAGGCAAAATTAAGTGGAGCAATAACTGTGCAATTTTATTTTGATGTGTATAATTCAAATGTGCATTGTGTTTTTAAATTCTAATAATGATGGGGTAATGATTGATGATCAGTTGAGGATAATTTTCTAGCAGCTGCATGCTGAGCTGTCCTGTGGTCTGTCTTGGATTTTTATGCTTATATGTAATATTTGACAGTCATCTGCAGTTGTTAGTGAAGGTAGCAACATTTGTTTTACTTGTAATACCATGTTTGATAATTTTCTGCTGTATTTCTCCTTGTTTATGTCAAATGTATTATAGGATCTTTAATTTTTACAGCATTTTTCATTTATTCAAAATGTTTGGCTCCCAAGAATAGTGTTAAAAACAATGCATATTGAATACCAGATATTGAATACCTAGTCAATTTTCATTACAGTCCATTTTTTCCTGGTTCTTACGAAGTGTAAAGTAATTTAAGACAAAATCTACTTTCTTCATAAAGATTGAAAAATTTTAAAATTCCACATATGTGTCCCACATGGGTTTCTCAGAGTGTTAACCATTATCTGCTTCCTTCTAGGATCGTCCAGCCATGCAGTTGTACCAGCCAGGAGCTCGCATCCGAACACATATGGGACCTACAAGTAAAACCTATGACTGCAGTGGGAAATCCTTTGAAGATGCTCTTGATAAAAAGTATGAGGCAGATAATTCAGCTGGAGCTAGTTCTGAAAAGACTGAAGAAGCAGAATAAAATAATCTGGGGGAAAAGGCTTGTGGAAAGGAATGAATTTAAGATTCAGCATCATCACAAAAAATCTATTGAGCTGTTTCAGAACTCCACAGGCAATTGTATGAACAAAATAATAATAACTCTGCCTCTTACTTTCTGTAAAATAAAGGGAAGAGTGACTGGAGATATATAAATATCTTACAGCAACGGAGTATTGTTGCTTTTTTTACAAAAAGAAGCTCAAGTCCTCTTTGCCTAATTTAAAAGCAGTTCAAATATTTTATTAGGTTTACCTTGAAATAGAAGACCCTCTAACAATTTAAAAGGAGTATTTATATAAGACTTTACAGAAGCTATGTCATCTTTTTGAGTCTAAAAAAATGAAATATAAATTTGCATCAGTTTGAAATCTGAGGCACTTTACATGTATTTGGTGCATGACATGAGGGTCCACAGAACACCTCCTGCAAATGACAGGAGCAGGGGCTGCTGCAGAGTGTTACAGTGGGGCTCGGTGGGACAAAGCTCTGGAGCCAGTGGTGTTTGTAGGATGAAGCCCACAGTTTGCACAGTTGTGAGGAATGTCCAGTGGTATCTGTACCTCATGGTGTTTACATTGGTTTTCAATTAACCATAGTGTCAGATAAGTGTTAGTAAAGCTACAAGTATGTTGTTGGAGAGTTTGTTGTTTCCTGAGCCACTTTTGCCTTTTATGTTTTAATAGATTCCTTGTGCTTAAAACAGAAGACAGCTAATGCAAACATCAGCACATTAACAATAAATCTGGTTTTAATTATTTAGATGTTTTTTATTGTTCGGACACTGACTTTTGGGCAAAAAAAAAAAGTGGTTATACAGTGATGACTTTTTATATGCTAATGTTTCATATAAGTTGCATTAACAAGATTTGGAAAATGTAAGATGCATTAAACACGCATGAATGTCAACTGCAAACTACCACTTTAAGATTTAGGCCAAATTCTGCCCTCCAAGGCAGGCAGGTACATGTGTGTGTGTGTGTGTGTGTGTGTGTGTGTGTGTGTGTATGTGTGTGTGTGTCTCTTCTGTTGGTTTCAATGATTGATGTGTGTTTATGAAAGGGCAGGATATCTTCTTTTATCTTTCATGTCTGAAAATTTCTCAGTTGTCTGAAACTGAGACCTGCTTTGTCATTGAAGTTAAATAGTAAGATATTAATTTATTTTTACATCCTCTCTGAACATTTTATTATTAAGCATAACATCTAATTGTCCTAGACTGAAAATTATTTATTGTATTTTACCAGATATCAAGCATTAAATAGAATAAAATCAAAAAAGATTTTGACTATGATTTTGAGAAGTGATACTGTGCTCTTTTTTTTTGTCTATTATTTCAGAAAAAAAAAGTAAGATGCTATTATACTGCTTTGCATGCTTCAGAAGCAGATAAAAATACAGTTGAAAAGAATTTTAGTATCAGGCTACATAAGTCAGCTTCAAGAAGCTTCAAGATTAAGTAAAACTGCTGCTAGAGAATCATCTGGGTTTAGCTCCATCTAAAGTTTATCTCGTTTGCAAAGTTTATCCTGACTGCAGGAGAAAGGATTTTGTTTTGGTGTCCTGGCTGAGCACTGGGAGGGCAGGCAATCCCCTCAGTGAAAAATCCCAGCTTGATCCAAGGAAACTCATCAGGGAAATTCTGCAGTAGAGCTGGGCAGAGCTGGGATCTTTACCAGATGAGGTTCTGCTCAAAAGCATTTGGCACCTTTTTGGATGCCCTGTGGTGACTGGAGCAGGGGGTGTGTTTCACCCGTGAGAGGCGCTGGCAGGGCACAGAGGAGCTGTGATTTTGTACATGCTCACAACTTGAGTTTGATATCTTTTGGGTTTCGGGCTTCTCTGCCACCTGCACCTGAGTTACTTGGTTATGAGTACCTCTTGATAGCATTATAGAGAACTAACTAAACACCAATTTTGCAGTATTTTGCCATTTGGGACTTCTCATTCAAACCTTATCTCAGTAAAAACTGTCAGAGCTTAAACACCAGTGTCCATCAGATCAAACTGGAGATTCAGGTCAAGATGGAAATTCCTGCAGCCTTTTGACAAATTGTTGTCAGAGGGGCAGAGAGCCTGTCCTTTGACTTAGGTGTTCACACGGAAGGAATATTCAGGACATTCAAATTTGGATGTGGAGAGTGCAGTAGTCAGCATCTGCACACAGCTTCAGCCTGAGCTGTATCCCAAGGAGCCCCAGCTGCCTGATGGCTTGGCAGTGCCACTCAAGGAGTCCTTGGGACAACCTCTCTTATGCAGCAGGTAGTGGCATCTATTCTTCCCACACCTGAGAGGGGCAGTAGAAAGTACTGGCCACCATCAGCAGGATCTGAGCATTGCTATGGCCAGCTACACCTGCCACAAGCACCTCAGGAGAGACAGGAGCAGCAAGGCAGCCCCAGGAGCGCCAGGAGCCCAGGGTGGTGGGAGTGCTCCCTGCAGGCTCTCTGCTACAGTGTTACCCCTCCTGCCAACAGAGAAAATGCCATCGCTGAGCTTCCCCTCTCTGCACTCATGGTGACCTTGGGCAATGCCATCCGGATGGCCTGTGCCTGTGGAAACAGGAATCAGGTTTGGGATGGGAGCTTGTGCAGCCATAACTGCAGGGAAGACAGCCCACTGGAACTGAGCATGTACCTCATGGGAATGCTGCAAAGTACAATGGCTAAAGTAGCAGAATACGTTTTCAAGCCTGTGCTCCAATGCCTCCTGCACAGGAACGGAGCAGGGCCCGAGCTTGCTTCTCTTGCTGGGCAGCCAGGCAGGAGGAGCTACCACCTGCTCTGTGCTCACTTGTTCTTTTATGCTTCTCCCGATGACATCAAATAAATGCAGGCTTGCTGCCTGCCTTTGTGCAAACTCATCGTGGCGTGAGAGCTTCATTGCCACAATAGTAACTTTGTTTTGCAAATTCAGCTTAGCTGAAAGTAGAGACAGCATCCCCACGGAATGGGAATCGTGTCTGGTTACATCACAGCTGACTTCAATGCCATCTGTTTTCTTGCTTTTAAAATATAATGTTCTACATTTAATTAAAAACCTTCACCCACTTGATAGCTTCACCAAATTTCTGTTGCCCTGTTTCTTATTGAATTCACAGGTCAATGACATTTAGGAAGATGGAAATCACTCTGTCAGATGGAGATTGGGCTCCATTCTGTCGTGAGCTATTGTGTTACAGGAAACTGATGTGGAATGTAAATATTCAGTAAAAATCCCTGCATTTGTGCTTGTTGCATCTTTAAAGAGAAGCTTATTAAGCTCCAAACATTGTACTGACAACTTCACATTCAGTTTTTAAATATATACTGTTGCTTTTTTTAATTTAAAACCAAATGGCTGAAAGTTGTTTTTGGAGAGTCTTTGGAGGTCCATTTGTGGTTAAGCCAAGTCTGCTCTTCATATTGAAGGGAGTTTCTCTGGTGGCATTTTTTTGCAGTATTAGTCCAGAACATCCCAAGCAAAAGCCTGAAATACAAACATGACAAAACCCACTCCTGGGGCACAAAATAATACTGAATATCAGAACAAAATATGCCTAAAAAGGAAAATGGAGTAGTACTTCTGTCCCCAAACCTGATGGAATGTTGAAAATCATTGGAAAATTTCTTGTGAGTTGGTGGTGCTGTTTGAGTCTTATTTGATGAGAAGTGAGACTTAAAATTTCCAAGTTATTTATGTTTCATTAGAAAGAAAAAATATGAGAAACAAATGGGAAAACAGAATCTTATCTGGTAATTTCTAAGTGACTTAAAGGCATTCACTCTGTCTTCTGTGCCTCCACTTGAGCTTTTTGTTGAAATTCTTGAAGACTGAAAAGTGACAAGTGCTGATTTCCCTCTTAGCAGTTAAACTCTCTCCCAAACTTCTTCTGATGCCTTGGGAAAGCTGACCTGAAACAGAAACTGGACAGAGCTAAAGTAGGTATTTATTGAAAGGCCTTTAAGGGTACACCTTGGGCAGGACAGGGCCTGACCAGGGCTACACTCAAGGTGGACTAAGAATGGTCACAAAATGGCTGACTGGTCACCAAATCTTACATTTTTATAAGTTTTGGTCCATTTGCATATTGGAGTTTAATTGTCCAATTACATCTTCAGGTTGTGAGGTCCCATCCTTCTTGTTCCTCCCTCGAGTCCACCGTTGTTTATGCCTTTGGGCCTGAAAGTTGTACTGGTTGTCCTTGGTCTTCAGCAGGAAAAGGTTTTGTTTTGTTTACCTACTCTGTGAAGAAAGCTTACCAGCATTTAATATGAGGCTCAGAACCACACCCCATGGCAGGACAGAATCTGAAAAACATGAAAGCTAAAACTTAAGGCATCACTTCATTGTTACACAACTAAAAAGTAAACATTTTCCAGATATATTTTGTGATTTACACTTCATTAGGCCACACCTGATCTCCTGAATATGCTCCATTTGCATATCCCGTCTACAATTACATAAACACTATCAGAGGCTCATTACTATAACATAAATATTACAGTATTTTGATTCAAATTGACACAAACACACAAGAAATTGGACTGCAGTGTTCTTTGCTCAATTCCAATTGACAACCTGGATTATAAAGGAAAAAAAGAAATTCTCCAGCATGCTCCAAAAGGGCAAAGATTAGCAAAAATGACATATAGACTCATGGTCCATGCAAGATCCATACATGGCTCCCAGCATGTGCAAAAGGCAGGAGACACAAAAACATGCAGAAATGGGAGATTCTTTTTTCCCTTCTCTTTAAAAATGTTGATACCAAATCAAAAATCAAATATAAAGATTCTGCATAAAAGTTGATGGTGGGGGGTGGGTCTTTTAGGGTATGAGTGTTTTGGTTTTTTTTCTTCTGCCAGGATCTCACTTGCCAACTCTAATGAACAGTAATTTTGGAAGGCTCCAGCTGGCCAGACAGGGGCTTTGGCTTTAGATTGTCCACAGCATGGAGGGCTCGGCTGTTACTACTGATCTGTGCCCAGGTGTGTGTGTGTTGTGCTGCTCCCTATGTCTGGCTATGCAGAAATGCAGGTGGTTCTGCTGGATGAAATGGAAGGGAGGTTCTACCTCACCTTGTTTCTTTACAATGAACTTGAATATGGGCACTGATACATGACATTACCTGCTGGAAGTTCTTGCACGGTTTTGACAGCTGTTGAATATCATCAGCATCCAGAAACAATAGTATGTGTCCAGTTATGTTCTCAGGCATTCAGTCAAGAAAATCGGGATATCAAAGGAAAAATGGAAACATTTCCAGGGCTGAACAGGCGCAGTCTTGTTTCCTTAACATTAACAACATCCTGGAATACCAAGATTAAAGTTGATTGTATATTGGAAACTTTTAAGTGCCTTAACTAAGGATCAAATAACAAGGAGGTAAACACTTGGGAATATGTTACATAAGGTAAAAAAATTATTCAGGAGGTATTTAGATATATCTCCAATGAATTGTGAGCTCTCCATAGCTACAGTGTTAGGTAACAGATTCATTACTCTATTTATTACAGTTACTACCACATAATAAGAAGAAAAAGGCCATTTCAGAAAGTAATTTAGAGGCCTAAGGGAAGGAACTGAATGAAAAAAATAGCTGCCTTGGATGATTAAACTCCATGCCTTCAAAAGCCTGCTGGCATATTTACTGAGAGACTTCACAGGTGAATATGGCAATTTCTTACATTTTGCTTATTAAAAAAAGATAATCTAGAACTGCAAACTATATTGAAGTGTTTTTCACAATAATATTAACTGAAAGTGAGGAGACTTATGAAATTTTAGCATGATTTCATAAATCAAATGAAATCCCTAGATGTAAAGGAAAAAACTTCTTTACAAGTTAGAAAAGAAAGTTTAAGCATACAGTAAAAAAAGTCTATTTAAAAAAGTTATTCACTGCGGTTGAGATGTGTGCTTTACCTATTCTCTGTTTTCTAGTGCAATTCTTGATCCATAATTGCTAATCCAACAAAAAAATCTCTGTGGGATTTCTTTACCTCCTCTGAGAAAACTTCTTGGCTAGGTTGAAAGTAAATCCTCCAAGTACTCCAAATCACCTACAGGTAACAGTAGAATGGAAAAAGAAGAGAAGTTTACTTAGTCTAAGAAGAAACCTAATAAATGGGGTACACCTGGTTTATCTGGAATTTAATTAAGCATTTGATTCCATTCTCACTGGAAATTATTCTATTAACTACAGAAGCTGGAAATTAATTCAAAAACTGTAGGATGAATGAAAGCACTGGCAGACCAGAAAGAGATGAAAAGCTCAGGATCAAGTGAGAACAGGTTATTAGCTGGCCTTGGGTTGACTTTACATGCTATTTCCATGAATGAACAAAGCAAGAGTCAGCACTTTGAGTAATAAAAACCAGATAAAAGGCAAGTACAGGAGGGTGAGTAGCAAGAGCGCTCTTACCTGAAGACTTGGATGGAAACAACCAGTTGGTTTTTGTTAGTCATGGGAAAACCACAATCCCCAATGATGAATGTATAACCTGTAGTCAGAGATATGAGCCTGGGACATGACTACACAGAAGACCAGGAGGGTATCTAGCCTGAGTGCTAGATTTCTGCATGACATCTAGATGTGGAATAAAGAAAGAAATTCCTCATCAATCAGTAATTGTAGTTGATCACTACACTTCGGTGACATTTTCAGAGCATGGGCAGGATTGATTATTTTGGAAAATTAGATACACCTGGTGAAAAATACTGCTTCTATCCAAGCAGCCAGGGGATGCAACAGATCACTGCTAAATGCTGCCTGACACAGAGACCACCCTCTTAGTAAGGAAACACTGCTGCATGTCCACCCTGAACCTTCCGTGAAGGAGCTCTGAGCCATTCTCACATCTCCTCTCACTGGGTACCATGGAGAAAAGCTTAGCATCTTTCCCTCCACTTCCCTCCTCTGGAAGATGCAGAGAGCAATGAGGACATGTGAGAGACTGAACTATTAAGAGACAATTGACTCAAAACATTCCTCATTTGTTGAGACCCCAGGGTGCTGGGTTGAGATGGAGTAGGTGAACTTTTAGTTGTGTAATGGCTAAACCGCTGATCTGATAAGGCACAGGGTGAATGATGGGGCTGGGAGCGAGGTAGGAGCTGGATCCTGTGCAGAGGATTGTGCCCCTTGTCATGCTAAGTTGTGCTTCCCTGCACAAAACCCTGGGCTGTGGGGCTCCCACTCCTCCCTCCCGGGAAATGCCAGGGAGTTCTTGTGTGTCCTGAATGTGTTTATCTCTGCTGAAAGGATTGCACTGGGCAGCTCTACTGTCCTAGAAGGTGGCTCCCACCACCTTAGGAGGTGACTCCCGAAGTGTCCCATGGTCTGCAGTACTGCATCAAGCTCCCTGCTCCTGAGGAGGTACCTGATTTATATTCACCTGAACCTGAGTGAATATAAACCCA
>VZUA01051246.1:0-10206 GCA_013401035.1 Horornis vulcanius
TCTTTAGAGTGCGCATTTCTGTCCTGGATTATAAAGAAAGCCTGGTGTAAATTGCTTGGAGATTAGGTCAATGGGTAATGAAGTGAGTCCTGCCCCCACCGTTGGTTTTGCCCACTATAAGACAAGGATTTTCCTCATTCTTACATTAAAGAGCATGAGCTTATTGAGTTCTTTGACATCACAAACTGAGTAGTGCCAGCAGGCAGAGCAGAATCCAGTGGCTTGTCCTGACAAGACCAATGGTTACACCAATATGCTAGAAATGCGATGTTCAAGGCTGTGTCTCCAAACTAAAATTCACAGGCACATCGGAGATGTTGTGATTTAATCAGCCCTGGGCAGTTGACAGTTCCCTCAGAAGCAAACATAAAGGGTGGCTGCTTTTGGAAAGCAGGTCATTTATGTAGGTGATTAAGAACAGAGGAGCCTCACTTGGGGCATGAGTTTTCAAAACACCTTCATCCAAATCTTACCAGCTAATTCTATACAACTCAATATCAATGGCTATTTGCATAGCAAAATAGTGACTGTGCACATTGCTTCTTGCAAGCTTTATTTGTGTTAACCTGCTTTGTATCTAGCCAGATGTTTCTGCTTCAATGTTTGGGGGAACAAGGGTTCAGATTGGCATGGGTGGATTAAATGATGCTCTACAGTAGCTGCAGAGCCAATGGAGGAAACCCATTTCTATCACTGCTAAGATGACAAAGCAGTTATTAAATCCCGTGGCTGTCCCAGGAAGGACTTGTCAGTCAAGTTTCCAAGTAATCTGTTTGTGAAATACGTGCTCCGTCTCCCTTATTGACTAACAATGTACATTATCTGGTTAGTTAACTGTGGGGATAAAGGTCTTTTTTCCTGTCATTTGTCAAGCTCTTGTGCAAAAAGCTGCAGTTAAACTGTGTGTAACCTTAGGATCCTGAACAGTGCCAACTAAAGTTCTAGGAATATGCTTATTCAGTTTTTTATTGGCCACATAAAATAGACAAACTTTGTGCCTTTGCCAATTAAATAAACCAGGACCTATCTCTTTCTTGGAAATTCCTCTACAGAAAGATAATGTCCTTGTAAAAAGGGAAATATATAAATAAGCAAAATATGTATTTGAGGAGCAGTAGCATAGCATGCCAGTGTTGTTAAAACTCCAGTATATGCATTTTACAGCATTGTAATGATATAAAATCACCATAGACATTATCAAAACACTTATAGACACTGTTTAAAACCAATGAATTAGGAGATATTTTTCAAATTGGTCTTCAAAGCTTCTGTGTTGTTGATAATTATATCTAATCCTAAGTATCTAATCCTAAGTAGGAAAAATGTTTCATGGAGAATGATTTGTGGAGACTTGGTTACAGCCTATAAGCACACAGAAAGTCAGCCAACAGTGTTTGTGTGTTCACATATCCCCAAGGAGCTGTGTAACAGGCTGGGCTGACGCAGTCCTGCATGGGAGACAACCATTCCAGTGGATTGCCCTTTAGGACACTGTGTGGGTAAACAAGGGTTTGGGTGAGCATGTGTGGCCACTCCTGAGATCTTCTGTATGGCAACATGCAGGCACTGTGTAGGCTGGGAAGTGTTACAGGAGGGAGAGGAGGAGCTGCTTGTTCTCTGTCATTATAATTCATCATACGTGATGGATTCCTGGCATTGGCTCTGGCCTGATCCAGCAGTCGGGGCAGCAAGAGCCCAGCACTTCCTACCAGGGCATGAGTGAGCCTTCCCTCTGCTGAGGTGATTCATCCTAGCCCCACATACCACAGCGTCCTCCTGACCTTCTCAGTCCTCCTGGCCTCCTTAGTCTCTCTCTGACCTGCTGTAACTGTGTCACACAGCCTGCTCGTGCTGGTCGGGGTGGTGACACAGATCCCAGCGTGTGGATGTGGATCTCTGGCAGCCAAATCCCAGTGCTCAGCCTGCCCGTGGCAGGGAACAAGCAGGTACAGGAGCCCAGTGCTGTACCCTGTGACTGACAGGCCCCATGGAACCCCAAACTTGGAGGCAGCCCAGTTTCATCTTTGTTTTATCTGCTTCACCCAGCGAGAGAACCCTCTGGGCCAGCAGGATAGCACATGTTCCTGGGGAGCCTCCCACCTGCAGCGCTGCTCCCAGCTCCCCTTCCTCACTCCTGCACAGCTGTTTATCTGGGACAGCTGGGGCCTTTCAAGGGCAATGGTCACCTCCAGCTCTTCCTTTCAAGACTGCCTGCACAGCCTCTGGGTGTGCCATCGTCTGCAAGGTCTCCACGCAGCCTTTTGAAGCCACCAAGGTGCAAACCAGCTAATGATTAAACCTGCTTTCTCAGTTTTACCGCTGGAGAAATGCTTCTGTGGCAAAGCACCGAGGAGAGTACAATACTTCTTTCACATCAAAAGAATATGCAGACACCCAAGGTAAATACTGGCCTGCATTGAGCACACTTATTTCTGTGCTGCTATCTATTGACCCTGATGGTTTTCAGTGAACTGAATTCCTCAGCCCTCTAAAGAGTTCTGAGCACAGTGGTCAAACAAACAATGTAATTTTCTGGGTTTTATTTGTTTAAGTTTAAGAAAACCCCAAAAACAGTGTGACTGAAAAATACAAAGGAAACGGAGCAGACAGTCAAGAAGGAACAAAGACAACAAGAGGCAAAAGAAAATCAAAAACAAGTAATTGGCAGAGTTAGAATTAGTTATTTCTATTCATTCTAAAGTTCTTGCTTCCTTCTGCCAGCCTCATTTGATTGCTGGGCAACAGGGGCATTTTCTAAGGGTTTCCCTTAACTTAAAATGATTTGTTTATAAGACATATTATTTGTAATAAGCATAAGGGTATCACTTTGTAAAAACATTCTTCTTCAGGAAGTAATAAAACACTTGCACAGTTTAAAGTGTGTCCTCAAGTGTTTTTGCTGGATGAGGCTTATACCCATGTGGCTTTACTCCACTGAATCATCCCCAGAGAGTAAAAATGAGGGATGGTGGGAAAAGAGATTTGGAAACAAATAAACACTCTAAATCAAAAGGACAGGACTTTGTTCACAACCCAGGCCACAATAGCATCAATGGCTCCCACAGGGGCAGAATTCCTCCTGCATTTACCATCCAAGGACAAAACCTAATAATCTTGGCCTCGCCTTTCCTGCTGCAGCAACTTTCCTTGGTAGTTTGCAAACCGCTGTTCATCAGTGTCTGACGCATGGCAGATGTCTCCCAGAGCTGTGGAGCCCCCACACTGTCATTCTTCTGATGTCACTCGTGCCTCAAACTTAAAGGACTTACCAGCAGGGGATGGGGGAAATGCATTTGTCAACGGCTCTTATGACAATAGTTCTTTGTGGATTTATATTTTGTGAAAAAGGACGGGTTTTCTTAGGAGTTCCCCATCCCTTGCAGATACTCTAAGGGAGATGAAAGAAAGTTTACAGAAAATCTCTGAGAGCAGGTTCTGAAATTATTGCTCAAAGGTTGATCATTAGGAGCTGTGGCTTTGATATAACTTTAAACCCTGACTCAGAGATCCTCACATCAGGGACTCCTGCCTGAATTGTGTACTGTCTTCTTGAAATCTATCCAGCAGCGATGGAAAGGTTTCAGGTTGTGGGGGAGCCATCTCTTTCCTCAGTATCTCAGCCCTGCAGACTGGCTATCCCCTGGCTCCCAGTGTCTTCTGGCAAGAGCAACCCCAATCACTCAGGTCCACACACTGGAAATGTTTCAGAAGTAGATAAATAAAACATTAATGAGGATCAAAATAAGAGAAAATCCAGAAATAATACACTGCAAAGAGATGACCCTAACAAACAGCTGAGAGTCAATGGACTTTTTGTTATGATGTTAAGCCCACATTTTTATAAAATCTTTCTCCATAACTCACAGGGGAAGATGTAATTGTGATATGGGTACTAAATTAGAATTCTCAATTATAACACATCCTGAAAAGGCAGTTACATGGAAATCCTTTGCTTCCAATGATGCTGAATTAGGGTTAAGATTTCTACCACCACAGGGAAATTACAGTGAAACCCCAAGGACCTGTAAATAAACCACCATTGTTTTAACAACCACTCTCCCTCCCATTACCAAGGGACAATTAGCTTAGACAAAATTTAAAAAATGGAAAGCATATCACATATAGTCTTTTGAGACCTCCACAGTAATCTAAGTAAAATTACCTAAATTTATCCTTCCTCTTTCTTGAAGAAGTAACCACTTCATAAAACACATAAGCAAGAGTGACACTACTCTGAGCAACCTAGATGAGGAAGCAGAGCAGTGAGTGCACATACAGACAGGCTCACCCTGTTAATTCAGAGTGAGCTTCCTCTCATCTGTTACTGGGCTTAATTTAAGCAATAAAATGAGAAGTTGGATGTTGCCACAGAGACATTTTCAGTTTACCTTGTGGCCTGTGTTGGTGTGTTGAGGGTGACCCGACAGCTGTGCAAGGACAACATATCAGCATGGGATTGTTTCTCCTAGGTACAAGCTTAAAACAGACCAAAAAGTCACTGCCAGGTAATGCAAGTCCTAAATAAGAATTTCCTTGGAATAACTCCGAGGCTGAGAAATGTCTAGTACATGCATTTATTTAATTCTTTAATACATTATATATTTACATTACATACATGTATCTATTAGACATTATATTTTGTGTTTTAATATTTGCGTGTATATGATATATATGTATACAGAAAATATAATATTATGTATTATATATTATATTAATGCTTTTTTCATGCATTTATTATTACTTATTACTTGCCAAGGACAGGAAGAGACCTCACTGCTAATCGTGGATCTTAATGCGGCTGGGGACATGCGGTGTGTGAGGCTGGGTTCATGTCCCGTTCCCCAGCACTGCTGGGGCTGGCACAGCACAGGAGGATTTACAGCATGGTAAGGACTCCTCCTGGAATTAAAGAAGTGGGCAGCTCCTATTCTTCCAGGCTGAGTCACCAGGGAGAATGAGCCTGTGAATGGGGGAAGACGATCATTGTTCTGTGTTTGGTTACTAACAAGGAGAGCAGGAGACAATTCTGTGTTTGCATATACTGAAAGCTGTCCTCATCACTGCAAAGACTCGATTTTATTCAATGCTTTCCTTGTCGATGCTTCTGATTTTCTGTAAGAGAACAATTGGTGATTCTACTGTAAAATCACTTAAAAACATTCATTCACAGCCCGATATACAGTGGGATACTGGATTTGGACTGAAGTTGGCAGTGTATTTGGTAGTACATGTTTTTGTAAAAATAACAATAATAAATCCATGCAAAACATGCACAGTTTTTCTCCAGCTTTGTACCAATTGTTTACATACAGTGCATCTTATCCACTACTAACTAGGAAGAGCTAAATAGAATTATTCAGTATGTACAGATCTCAAAGTACTTCACTACAGCATAGTAATTTCTTTAATCCCACTTTCTAAAGGTGAGGGGTTTGAGAGGCGAGGGAAGTGGCTCTTTTTCGGTTGCTTGGGTTTTTTGTTTTGGGCTTGGGTTGGTTTTGAGGTTTTTGGATGTTTTGGGGTTTCTTTGAGAAGTGAGTTTTCCCAAGCTGAAGATGTGGAGAAACAGCTCGGTAAGGGATGCAGGGACAGGACCTGCAGAAAGGCTTTAGAATCAATTTCCATTTCTACACAGCGAGTCTTGCATGCAATTGAGGCAATGCAAATATGGCAGGCCACGTGCAAATGCTGCAAATCACGGCAATAATGCTGAGCTTATTTCTGACCTCGGCAGCAAGTGCTACTTCACTTCCAGGAAAGTCGCTTTGAAGATGGAATATAAACTGGAAAAAAAAGCGGGGGNTTTTTTAAAGATCAAGTGACGAACAGAGCATCTGAAGCATCAGCAGCAGGAGCAGTGATTCTCCCGAGCGGTTTTCTGCCTCCTTCCTGTCGCTATCCCTCCCTGCCCTCCCTGCCCTCCCTGGGCTCCCGCCGCGGTCTCGGCTCCGCCGGGCTCTCCCCGGGACGCTGCGGAGAGCGGCTGCGGGGTCAGCGGGGGCCGTGGAGCCTCCGGGCCCGGGGAATGCCCAGCACTGGCGGGGCCGGGCAGGGGGACACCGGGGCATCCCCTCTGGGGAGCGGGAGGGGATCCGGACCCCCGGGGCAGCATCAGCCCCGCTGACGGCATCGCGGTCCCCCCTCCCCTGGAACCGGAGCTGCCCCTCACGGGTGCCCTTCTGTGGCTTCCGCGGGCTTCGTGAGGCTCCTGGGCTGGTTCGAGCTCCCCGACGGCTTTGTGCCTGTGATGGAGCATCCAGAGTGAACTCAGGACTTCTGGGTTGTCCTGGGGGAGCAGAGATTCCGTTTTTGTTTTCAGTCGCAGAAGGATTTTGGCTATTCTACTCCCTTTTTCAGCTTTGGCCCATGGTAATTTTCTTGGCCAATACAGGTGTAGGAAGTAAGGGGATAAAGGCAGGGTTTTCCCTACTCAACTGTCCTCTTCCAGCATCAGAGGCTTTCTTTTGCAACCCAAAGTTTGTAAACAAGGTGCTGGTTAGAGGCAGTGGGTGTGCCTTGTGCCATCAGCGCAGCCCTCAGATCCCCAGGGATGCCTGAACAAACGAGGATCTGGGATGAAGCAGCATCCACCCGATCAGCTCTGCCTGTGTCCTGCCCAAGTACAGCCCTCCAGAGTAGATCTGCTTTCACTGCTACCATGGCCATTTGGGGTGATCCAGTCCCTGGACATCCTGCTCTATGACATGGTCTGTGGGGACCTTCCTGTGAACAACAATGAGGACATCATCCAGGGCTGCTGTTCTTCACACCACAGGAGTCTGGGGTGGGTACCTGGCTTCATGGCACAGAGCAAATGACAGTGTTGGGAGTGTGCAAGGTGACACACAAGCATCCCGTTCTTGCATCTCTGGAGAAGGTGGCACATATCCCTCCATCCTCCTCTTCTCCAGAATGTAGAATCGATTAGGATGCTTGGGTGCAGCGCTGAGCAGCCCCAGTGTGGCCTGAGCACTGGGGGCACTGGGGACACTGGGGACACTGGGACAGGGTGGACAGGAGTTTTCTCCCACCGACAGCAGTTTCTGTCTTCTCTCCCTCTCCCTGGAGTGTCAGCACCTCACCACAGCAAAACATTCTCACTCAGCCTGTGAGTTTGAAGAAAGGGGGTTAGGAGAAAACACTTTTATGAAGACAAAACACTTTATTCATGGTCAAAAATAAACTTTATGCTTTTGGTCCCCTTCCTCCAAGGCAATGTTTTTGTGTCCTTACTCACCAGCTTTATTGTAGTTAGGAGGGGGTAGGCAACCCAAAGAATGAAACAACAGGCCCTGTTTCAAACTGCAGCAGTCACTTCAGTGACCCTGAACTGCCACCCAGGAACACGTGTGGATGTGAAAAGCAAGTGAGTTGCAGGGACAGAGATCTCACCCCCTGTGAAAGCTGGGAGGAAATCATAAGTGGCAAAATGCCATTTCAGCTCAACTCCTGCCAAAATTGTTCATCTTCCACCTGTAGGCCCCTGCAAAATGGCCCGGCAGAGCTGGACTCTAGCAAGTTTGGAGTGCTTTGTGCTCCCTGGCATGAAGTGATCAAATAAACTACAGTGTGTATTGATTGGAAAATGGATACTGAAGGAAGAAGGAGAGCATGGGAGACAGGTAAGTCACTTCTTGCCTCTCCTTTCTATCCCCAGGAGCTCCTCATGAAGACACATTCCTACCCCGGGTTTACACCTGACACCTCCCCACCCATCCACCCCTTCCCTCACTCATGTCTGACCCATTCTGTGGATTTCATCAGCTAAACTAAGAGGAGTCCCAGTATCAATCAACACAGACCACAGAGATGAACCCTGTACAGTGAAGAAAGAGGATTACAAATCTTACTTCGGGGGTAGAATTTGAGAATTGTATCTCTCAGGAGTTTATAATTCACTCTAGCAAACCACAGAACACTAAACATAGGCTATGAATCTTAAATGAAAAAAGCAGGAGCTATGAGAGCACAGGGATCAATAAACCATAGGCCCTGGACCACAGGGTACCCTGTAAGCCATAAACTCCTGGCAATCTATGGCAAATACTGAAGGCTAAACCATTAACCCCAAGCAATTATCACTAAAGCTGAGTGAAACCTGGAAATGCTGCTACTGGTGTTTTACAATTTTTTTTGGAGGTGGAGAACACAACAGAGAACAGTGGGTTCTGGCCGTCAGATAGGGTTTTTGAGAAGTTTTATGTACTATTACACCTAGGCTCTATTAACACCCCATATGGGGGGGTTACTGGATCTCTGGCACAGCATCAACTCCGCTGATGGCATTGCGGTCCTCCCATGTATTTTCCACATCCCTTTGTTGGAACAGGTGATGAGCAACAGCCAAAGGTCTGGCACAGCTGGAGAAATGCAGATTTACCACCATGGAGAAGACTATTCTGGGGTGCAGGGGCCACACTTGCAGCAGAGACCCAAAGAGACGAAGACTCAGAAGTGGCATCTCTCACTTTTGTAAAGAAGCTTGATGGTCTTCTATATTTATCTCTGATTTTCATTAACTTTTTGTCTGCCCAGTTTTCACACTGTTTAAGTGCTGTCCAACTGGCTGCAGCGGGGACAGGGCATGCCTGCTGAAAATCAGGAGACTGGTCTGTATTTTTCAAAGATGAAGCAACTTCCCCTCCAGGCTCTTCTTCATGTTCTTATGCATATAAAACTTCTGCAATTTCAGAAGTGCTCACAGCTAATCATATTATTAAAATTCCTGACATCTGTATTAAACATTAATTAATTTCTCTCACAACATTCAAGAGTGTACACCATTATTATGGTCCTGTAAGGCTTAAGCTGTACTATATCCATATGTACACACTTCCCTTCTAAGACATAAGAATGTCCATCACCATGATGGCAATGTTTTGGAAGCATTCCATAAGCAGTCACCATTCCCATAAATGTTCTATTTGTGAATGTTCTATTTCCTGAATATGTTTGAAAATTGCATCCTGAGTGTGATTCCAATGCTGCACACGTTCTATTGGAAAAACAATTACGCCCTTGTACGAAAATGTGAATTTCAGGATTCCAAAGCAAAAATCCTGAGAGAGAACTGTCTCCAGGATGCCTTTCCCTACGTTTGACACGTACTGGTAGGAAGTTGTTATTTCAAAAACCTTAAGAAATACTGCATTTATCATATTAGAGTGACAATACTTCAAGAGGACACTGTAAGTAAGGCAGTTAAACAGCTTAATGCTACAGTTGTAACCTAAGCTGCTCTCAATTTATTACTGCCATTGTGATTGATACAGTTTGCACTCTCTGTAGCATTTCAGATTCATAACAGCGCAGTTGTTAACCAGGACTTTGATTCAGCTATTTTTATAATGCATGCATAAAAGATGCAAAATGGCAAATCGGAGATAATTATAATTAATTGCACCAGCAAGTACTGAAGCATCCGTAGCCAAAGAAAGTCAGCATCTTGCAGCAACGTGCTTAGAACAAAACAGGTAAAAATAAATGTAAATAAAATATTAGATTCTGGATGAATGTATAAGAGGAAGTTCTTATAAATGACAAGGCAACAGTGCCATCTTGAGGTTACTAGAGAATTAAAGGAAGAGGAAAGCCACAGACAGTGCTCTCTAAAGGCATTTTACTTTTGAATGCAGAAATGTGTGTTCCAAGAGAAAAAAAAATACTCTCAAGTCATTTCCTTACCCTAGTCGTGTTAAAAGCAAAGCATTTGTAAACACCAGCCCTTTCACAAGACGATTAGAGGGATGGAGCACCTCCCCTATGAGGAAAGGTTAAGAGAATTGGCAATGCTCAGCCTGGAGAAGAGACAGCTTTGGGGTGACCTAACTGTGGCCTTCCCATAGCTGGAGGGAGCCTACAAGAAAGACGACAGGCTGTTACAAGAGCATGTTGTGACAAGGGGGGATGGCTCTTAACTGAAAGAGAGTAGCTTTAGATTAGATTCTAGGAAGTTCTTTGCTGTGAGGGTGAGGCGCTGGAACAGATTGCCCAGAGAAGTTATGGATGTTTCCTGGATGGTCCCTGCAGCATTGAAGGCCAGGCTGGATGGAGCTCTGAGCAGCGTGGTCTAGTGAAGGGTCCCTGTCCAAGGCAGTGAGGTTGGAACCCGATGATCAGTAAGGTCCCTTCCAACTCAAACCATTCCGTGACTATGAATATGGTCTTTCATTAATCAGTATTTTCTTGGCTGCTTGGCTTGTTTTC
>VZUA01051253.1:7427-35343 GCA_013401035.1 Horornis vulcanius
TTGTGCAGGGAGCAGGAGCCAGGCTCAGGAATTATAAAATACAGGCAAAGATAAAACCATACAAAGAAGGAGCCTCTCAATAGGATTTTGACACTGTGGCTGGCTCCTCTCAAAATGACTGGGGGATGAAAAAAGGCTATCCCTTGCCGGAAGAAAGGAGAGGTCTGAGGAAGCTATGATATCATGCTGCTTAAAATATGGAGTTCACATCTGGTCAACCCATTATAGACAATATATGGTAGCACTTTAAAAGGTACAGAGATGGGTCAGAGGGCAAAGCCCATCACTAAATGATATGAGGAATAGGAGACGACACAAAAAAGGAATAGTGGGGGCAGAGAAGAGAAAAAGACAGAAATAAATCTGTATTGACTGTGAGGAAAAGAAATTAATGGGGAATTCAATTAAAGCAAATACAAATGATTGAGCATTGCAGGTTGTAAAGGTTATGAAATGACATGAAAATATTGTCCTAGAAGGAAGAGCAGTTGTCCTGGGAAGCTACTGGTGTGTAAAAGAGAACCTCCCTGGCTTGGGGATCAGTGTCCAGCATGCTCAGGGCAGAGATGTGGGTGTTCAGCAGTGCCCCATGCAGCCTTCACCCAGATGCAGCCACTTCATGGCTGTGCAGGATACGGCCTGTTAACTGGGAAAAGGGATTCTGGTCCCAGTTCACTTCCCTGACCGTGGGCTCTGCTGTCCAAGCAGCAGTCTGGGGATGAACCCAGAAAAACATGTGGGCTGGATCAATGAAAGTGTGAGATGGGTGGATAGGGAACAGCCTTCAGAGAAAACACAGAAAACAGCTATGAAAATCATATGTGTGGGAGGAGAGAAAATAGAAAAGAGAGACAGGGAAATAACTGGCAAAATGGGAAAAGGGTGCTGTAGGGGCAGGAAAGTGGAGTTAGAGCAAGGTCGAGACAGTGGTAATATGATGGAAGAAGTAGGAAGAGGTGACAGGGAAGAACAGAGGGAGAAGCAGGTGGGGGGTACAAAGGAATGGAGCCTGAGAGAGGTTAAGGGAGAAAAAGATGTAACATGAGCAGTGATGTGAGCAGCAGCAGGTGGGGAAAGTGGTGCAAGATGTGTTTGGGAGCAGGGAAGGCAGAATAGTGTCTCTGGAGTGCACAAGGAGATATCACCGATAGGAGAGATTCTAACAAACTAAGTTTGGGCTTTTTTTAAAATGTAGAAGAAAAAGTAAGAGATTAGATCTGCTCAGGAAAAGGTCAGCTAGGGATCATCTTTCCTGTATATATACTATTCTTCATTTCCTGCTTGACTTGAAATTGATTTTCATTTGCTTTCCTAATGTACAATGAGAGTCAATTCTTTTGTCTTTCTGGAGTGTTTCTATTCTCAAATGCTACCAAATGCCCAGTGTTTGTGTTCTGCATTCACATGGGCAGTATGCATCCATGTGGCACTCTGCAGTGGCAAATGAGTACTGCTAGGGCAAAAAACTCAAAGTGTTGTAGAAGTGGGAGACAAAACAAGTGTTTCCCTTCATCCTAATGGAGAACTGAGGTCCAGAGATGACAGATAACCCGACAAGGTCACTCCAGACGTTTGCAGCAGAGCTGGGATGTTAGCTGCAGATTCTCAGGCTCTTTTAACTCTCAGCTGACCCATCTTCAGGAATTTGTCTAGGAATCTTACAGACTGCTACTTTTAAGAAGCTCAGCTAAAGAAATGCCCATTTTTAAATTGGGAAGGCAACTGTGGCTTTTTTCTCTCCTTCTTTGTTGCATTTTAAGGTGTACTGGATGTAACAGCCTTGGGCTTTTCAACCCAGCTGCCTGTGGACCATTCATGGAAAGCAAAACTATGCCAAAATGGCTTAAGCATCTCAGGGAGGTGAACAGTTGTAACAGAGACTACTGTGCTCAGAGCAAAGCTCGAAGCAGCTTTCCCATAAATCCTGCTTTAAAACATTCTATACTGGTTTCTCACTAATATGTGGAACTGACCACCTACAAAAAAAATATGAAAGTGAGTCAGAATACAGAAGGGCTAAGCTACAGATTTATGAACTGTTGCATTTGCAACCCCAACAGAGACTTACATTTTCTTCTATTGTCTTAGAAAATAAGGGGTTTTTTCCTAATTGGCAAAAGTGGGATTAGAAGCTGTGGTGGCCATACGCCTTACGACACCTTCTGGGAGCTTACAAAATGCAGATATTTTCATGCACATCATCAGTGGAACCTCAACTCATGCACCTCCTCCGTGTTACAAGCTAAGAGAGAGTTGGAAAAAATAAGAACACAAAGATCTTCCACAGAGTTTTTTAGGTTTTGGGCAGTGGGCTGCTTGAGACAATCCCTGCTCCCCCATGTCCAATGAAGACATTATTATGAGTTTTCAAGTTCCAAGAGCACCTTCCACTGAGGAATGTTTCATACAGTAATGAATGGAGGCCCTGGCTTGTTTCATGGCAATAGGCATCATTACCCCCATTTTGGAGCCCAAAGCAGAGATGTGGAATAAATTGATCTAGATCAAGAAAAGAGTCTTGGCAACAGAGGTTAGGAACAGAACGGACAGAGATTGGCTCCTTATTATAGTCTCGTACACAATTCATGGGTGTCCTTCCACAGGGAGATTATATCTGTACATGTCTTATTTCACACAGACTGTTGAGGCAGTCTGACATCCATCAAAAAATCCCTGGTGTCTGCTCAAAAATTTTGGAGTAATTTACATCCATGGCAATAAAAGCTGTATGCTGTTTATTTAGCAGTGCTCTTTTAATGTGCTGTTTGTTGTTTTGATAGTCTATGTCTTCTTCATATTGTAATCATATTAAAAGAGCATTCTTTTCCTGGAATAAAGATGTAATGATTCACAAGAGGCATAATTATTCCATGCAGTGCAGGCAGGATGCTGCAGAAAGAGGCATCTTCTTTATGCATAAGAGGCTTTTATTGCAAGTGTTCTACACAGTAATTAAATTCCTTTGAATGAGGAAGCTTGATTGGATTTTCTTTGGTTTATTGGGAGGAGTTTGAAAAGCAAGGTATTTAGCTCAATCGCTATATAATTTTGGCATCTGTTGGAGGTTAGGGAGAAAGGTTCACAGTGTCTGATTCCCGTTTCTCTTATGTGTCACGTTATCAGAACTCCCCTGAATTCAAATGAATTACACCCTATCTGTATTTGTATGAGAATCAAGCTCAGTAATTCCTGGCAGAAAGCAGCAGGACACCTGAATGCATGCTCTGAGGATCCAAATCATCTAAGGGAAAAAAGCCTTGCTAAAGGAAAGTTACTTGCAGTTGCAACGGCAAATGCCCAAAAGTGAGGAAATTTCACATTTGCAGCTTTCCTTCAAATCTGATGTTTTCCTTATCACCATAAGGTGATAAGTCCAGCCTTGGCCCAGAATGGGACAAAATTTTAAAAGACAAAGGCAATAAAATAGAACAGTGTAACAAAAATCTGTGCTGAGGCCTGACACACAAGCCAAGACTATGGCACGCCACAACTCCTGAGTATTTGAGTTGTCAAAATAAATAATGTTCGTTTAACATCAACTACTGTACACAGCTGCCAAGTAATGTTTTCGGGCTTTTTTAAGGAAAAGAGTGAAAATGTAAATTAAAAGGAATACTCTGTTATATAGAGACCCAACATCTATTAGCAATGGAGTTTGTGTCTCATGGCATAAATCACAGCATAAATTCTTGTTACTCAATAAGGCTGCATAATCCATCAGGAGGAGAGTGTTGCTCTGGGCAGGAGGCTGATGTGCGGCACCATGGGGGAAATTTCACCCTGCTCAGACGTGAGGAAAGTGGCCTTTTCAACAGCTCAGAAAAATGTCATGGGACAATGGAAGGCACTTCCCTAACCTAGGGGGCTCCCTGACTGCCAGATGTTAACACCCAGTGGGAGTGGGAACCACTAAAGTGCAGGCTGCCAGCAGGGTTCTGTGAAGGCTGGGATCTCATAGAGGTTTCCAAAGGCTCTGCTTGTATCCCAGTAGTGATACTGGGGCTGGGTGACAGGAGGGCTGGTTTTGCAGGGAGAATGGCAGTGGGGAAAAGGAGGAAGACTATCTTTTGTGAAAATAGAAAAAGGTAAATGGGAACGACTTGGATATGAAGAGACTGGAGGAGGAAGACCGTGACACAGGCATGGAAGTGTGAGTCCAGACAGCGGCAAACCCGAGCCTAAGTCTGAGGGGAAATGACAAACAGAATCTGCTTACTGCACACCTGGAGCTAGACCTGCCTCATGCCTGTGCATGAGATCCCCAAGCATAGGGGAGTGTAAGTCTCCAAAATAAGTCTTGAAGTGCTAAATTTGGTTTATTGCCAGGAATCTGAAAAGCAAGGTATTTAGTTCCTACATAGTGTGAAAATTGCAGTGGAGAGGACAGGAACCATAGCGATGGTTTGCAGTTGTCTGTGATGTTGGCACGTTTGAACCTGAGTCAGGTCCAAGTGACTCACACATAACACATAACTGTCCATGATAAACCTTGGGTGTGCTCATCAGTCATCAAGCCTGTATCCTCGCAGGATACCGGGCCTGATGGATGTCTGCAGCTGAGGATACTTCTGATTAATTTTGGTAATTGCAGCCAGAATGCTTTGGTTTATTACCTTCACTCCTTCCTACTGGCTGCCAGGCATTATGAACCCAATAAACTGCCTGTCCCATTGTCCTCCTCTGCCTCCTTCCTTTCAGTTCTCTAGTCTCAGTGTATCTGAGGAGCACCATGAGTCCAATTGGACCTGGGCCAAGTGGCCAGGACTTTAGAGAAAATAATAGTGTAAGCTGACACGGATGACTCATATAATGCCGTGGTTTCCTTCTTGTGACTCTGCTGACTTTGAATGGTTGGGCTTCCCTTCACTGTTTATGAATCCTCAGCAAGGATCTCTCCTGGGGCCAGCTGTCTGTACAGAAAGTCGAAAACACAGTTACACTTTGTTACCAAAAAATGGGAATTTTGGCCCCCCAAAAATTTTTTTTAAGGGTAGATTAAAAAAGTTTCTACTTCACCAATGTTTATTTTGTGTCTGGGCTTCCTGAGCAGACACAGTTATACCCGAGGACTACCTGGCTGATGCTCCGAACAGGAAGCAGTACAGTGCGGATCCTGCCGATGCTGCCTTGGGTTCCATGGGCTCCATGTACACCATGCGTCAGAGCCCTGCAGATGGACACCCTGCTGGGGGCTCCTCTTCCTCCTGTGGCCATCGCCCTGCACAGATTTCTTCAGGGGGGTCCTCATCTACTGGCCTGCGGCATCAGACCTCCAGCCCAACAAGGAATGGGGCCTATCTTGAAGGAAACACAAGTGGTAACGTAACATCTTCCATTTAGCAATGTGTGCTGCTATGCTGGTGCTGTGCTGGAGTCTTAACTCATTCCCAAATTTCCAAGAAAATTACTAAGGTGGTTCTGGGATGGAATCCATCCAGACCACTCCTGCTTCCATTTAGAAGGGGAAATAGTAACCTGCGTAAACACAAAATCAGTCTGTTCACCATTAAGTAAAAAGGTGAAGGTTTTCTAATGCTGTTGTCATGTAAACATATGTATTATGTATAATTGTGTGGCAATCACACCTGTTATTATCAGCTCGGATGTATAGAACATTAATATATAAGGCATTCCTCCCAAAGTTTATACTGCCTACAGGCAGGTACCTGTTATTTGTGTGACACCAGCTATGTACAAGATGTGATGCAGAGCAAACCCAAGTATTAGTGCCTGCCTCAAAGCATTTATGCAAAGGTTTTGCTTCCTAGCTGTGTGCCTATCCTGTCCCTTTAATTACACACCAAGCCAGATTTTGCTTGAAAGGCTCCCCAACAAGACATGTATTTTTAAAAATCATTCAACTCACTGCTCAAGGCTCTTTTATTCTTTAGGAAGCAAAGTCACAAGAAGTTTATCTACAAATTCAAGAAATGCCATGGGAACCACTGCATTCAATGATTCTTCTTCCCCTTCTTTGTATTTTTGTTCAGTTACCATTTGCTGGGGCAGTTTCTCTATTCATCCACTACAGGTCCTATTGGCCATGATTTCTTTTCCTCCAGAAATTACCCAAGTTCATCAGATGGGTTACCTATTTCAGTGAACTTCAGTTAACTTTGTTTTCATTTTCCAAATTCTCAGTCAACAGGTCTTTATCAGTAGTGATGCCAACAGGGTCTTCACCCCTTACTAATTATTTAAACTTCATGTCTGCATTTTTCATTCTGATGATAGATCTAACAAAGGAGTTGAATGTCTCAGCCATTTTAAAGTCATTAATTTTTTTCCCTTCCTCATTTATTAATGGAATCTACTGTCACTCTAGTACTATTTTTTTTTAAAATCTTGATATATTTGCAGAAGATTACTGGTTCCCCTAGCCCCTTTGTCTACCATTAGCTCATTACACTGTCTTTTGCCCTTGCATTTCCCTTGGAAATTTCAATTGATTCTGCATATTCTTACTTGGAAGCCATTCCAGAGCCTCTTTCCAGCCTCTTGCTTAATCTTTGCTTAATTCCTTCACATTCCTCACCTCCCCAACACCTGTATTATTTCTTGCTTCTGAACTTTCACTATTTAATATTTTAGAACATTATTCTTACAGAATGTGTATTACAAGTATTTATCCCTGTATTTATTTGTTTATTTAACTTTGCCTCCTTAGATATTCAATACCCACCCAAAATTATCACTGATTTTGCTATTATTTTCACACACTTGCTTCCCTGGTTTAGCCTGTGTTACTCTATTATAGATAAGTGTTTGGTTCTCATAATTATCTCATTCTTTACTTACAGAGTCAACTTTACTCAAAGCAAAGTAGGTAGTACACTGCAAACAACCTGAAAAAGTTTGTTACTAGGAACTGGTGGCCTCAGTTACAAAGAAAAGGAAATGAAAAGCCATTTTCTTTCAGATCTTGCTCAGTGCCTCTCAGGCTGGCATAATCAAGTGCTGGGAGGACAAGAGGCTCACTGTGCAGAGGATTCATTCACCCCTCTCCCACACTTCCTTAGAGCCTCTTAGCAGAAGAGGGACCCTTTTGCCAAGCTTTATAGTTGGCAGCTGTAAGGAGCCAAGACTTTACAATGTTGTTACTTACTTGCCTTAAAAATCTTAATCATTCTTCTTGGGATCAGTCATTGTCTCTTTGTAGCACATACGAGGAGACTCGGCAGTTCAGAGCAAAGGTCTGTCTGGCCACACATCTTGTTTCCAGCATGAAACAGCAGCATGCCTCAAGGAAAGGGATAAATGCAGAGATGGTGGTGCATCCCCACTACCCTCTCTGCCTTCAGAAATTTGTGGATCAAAGACTTCCTCAACCAGAGGTGGTATATCCATACTTAGTAACCCTTCACAGATTTTTCTTCTCTGAATCACTTGGTGGCTTACTGAATACTTTGTAGATTTTCAGAATACACAGAACTTCCTGCATAAGAATGTGTTGTGTGGACAAAACCCTTGGTATCAGGGGACAGAAACTATGTTCAAGGGACTGAAGCTTAAAATCAGAGCTTCTTAAACTGCATTGTTTTCCCTTTTTGTTTTTGACTTTGAATGTCACTGTTTCCCAGTCTCGGCCAATGTTTTGTGAAACCTCCACGTAGTCCCAAGCAGGAAGCTAAGCTTCAGGAGATACCTCCATCTCTCTTTTCATGATTTCCCATGAAATCCACAGTCTTTACAAAATGAAAGGCTGAAATATGGCTCATGTTTTTTTTCCAGAACTGAATCAACAAAGAAGTCACCCAGTGGTCATGCAATAGGCTTTACAGAGTCCTGTATTTCTCTGGCTTAAAACCACTAAAAACACTTTGAGGAGCAAAGAGGGAGAGTTTGCTTTTGAACCAGGCATCCATGACATGAGTGCCTCTGAAGCAGTCACAAGTGACTTGAAACTTCTACATATAATACTTGGGGTTAACAGAACTCATCCCAAAACAGCTTAGTAATTTTTATGTGATGATCATTTTACACTAGCAAGGCCTAGTTCCTCTGAGGTCTCTGGGCCATTTGGCCAGCTCAACAGTAAAGGCTTCCTAAAACAGAAATGTGTGCAGTGACCATCATTAAAATGGTTATGGATTCATCAGTATTGTTGGGGTTTTCCTAATGCATTTATTAGTCCTGGTATCACCATTGTGGATTAGGATCTAACACAGAGGCACACGCAAACCCATACGAGGTTTGCTGCCAAGGTCCCTAACAATCCCCTGTAGCAATCCCCTGTGCTCCACCAGTGTAAAAGCATGTTTGTGCCATCATGCAAAGCATGTTTGTGCCATCACCATCCATCACACCCCTTCTAATCCTCTCAGCTGCTTTCTGGAGACTCCAGCAGTCTCCCACAGTCCATAGCAGAAGCTGGGTGCTTTGAGGCAAAGAAGAGACATTTGCTCTCAGACATGGCCATGCAGTTTTCTGTGGCTGTGGTGGGCAATACAGTGACATCCATGAAGTCAAGGTGCCCACATATTCATTACAATATCACTTCAAGCATTAAGACACTGTGATGTTTCCAGTCACAGCCTGGTTTAATCTCTTTCACTACTTCCCATAGTGTCAGCTCTGTAACACTGGAATTCTCACTGGAGTCCTACAAAGTATTACTCACTCCTCCTTAAAATTAGAGATTGTATTACTTCACAGAAAGAAACCATATTTTCACCCACCGTGTTGCTTCCACTTCTACTGGCAAGCCCAGACTTTTAAAATACAGATTTCTGCAATTGCCCTAGTGCAGCCACACTGGAGTTTTAATACTCTCTTCACAAATTCTCTCTTGCAAAGGTCTTTGGAATCTGTGTATGTTTTTCTTCTTTCTAGGCATAATTTATATGTTGCTGAATCATACGTAAGCAAAGATGAGTAAGTGGTGCATGTCAGTCTCTGTTCTTATCCTCTTCAGTTTGTATACTTATGAGGCAGAGATGGGCTCATTAAAAAGAGGAAGAATTTATCTCTGAAACCTCAAACAAATCCTGTTTATTTATGGATAGTTTTGAAAAATAGCTTGCCTTATTTATCATGGTGGGCAAATATCATGGAAAAAGTCATAATCATAAAACATATCTCAGTGCATAGCAGAACATGTCTTTCAAGCAGAATGGATGAGATTAAACCTCAAAGCCCTCATTAATGCGATCGGAAGCTTGACGCCTAATTCTCCTTGATTATGCTAAAAAATACTAAAAAAAAAAAAGTTTAAAAAAAAATCTCATTTCAGAAAGCCAGTTGGGGAGGCAAACAGATAAACATGCACTTTCCTGTCATCATTTGCCAAACTGAAGCTTTTAAATTACGGAAGGAATAGTCAAGGACATCATAAACCTTTCCAAGCCTGCTTACATAACAGACAAAGCCTTTATCTCAAGTATGAAGAATTGTGCGTTCAACCACAATATAATAACCTTAACCTTGCCCTGTAGCTTGTTATATTTATGGAGATTTTATTATCCAGTATTAGCAGTTAATTATTATCACCTGAGGGTCTTTGTTAAAGAGGCAGTCCTACTTATTAGTACACATATTTTCTGAAATCATTTGGGGGCATGGGGGTTGAAATTTCTCTTTTTCCAGAATAATGCTTCAAGCAGCTCATGGGGTGTAGATCCAGCACCTCCCCAAGGCAAAGGAGCTGCTGATGGCATTGTGAGTCTCAGCACTGCATTCAGCAAATACAGCCCGCCTGCCAATTTTTGAGGACATTTCAGTCTGAAAGTTTCAGCGCTTCCAGCGAGCTGTCTTTTTGTTTCCCCTACAAAGGAGAGGCAAAGCAAGAAAATAGATATTAAATGTCCGCGGCCAGGCGTCATGCAGCTGGAGGCTGGGCTGCTCCTGCGGCGGGCGGAGGAGCCCCGGCGATGTTCACCCCCGCACGGTGCGTGCCCGGCTGTCAGAGGGAGCAGCTGCCGCACTGGTGGCACAGCGACTCTTCGGTGACGCGTTGCGAGGCGGAGGACAGCAGGCAGGTGGTGCCCGACGTGTCCTGCCAGCGCCGGCCAGCGCAAACACGCGCGCTGAGCCCGATCTTTGCACAGCTCGCTGCTGATCGTGCCGTGTCAACACCCTGCCCCGCCCCAAATATCCTGTAATTGTGTTCTCCCTGCTTGCCTGATGCATCTCTTCCTCTCCTGATTGGTGTGCCCTAGATTTATAGAAAAGTATCTTAAAGCCTTCCTCCTTTCCTTGTTTATAGTGGGGGGTGGTTTGTTTTTTAAAATAATTCCCATTTCTCTGCACCTTTGAGGGTCTGCTACTTCTGCTTAGTTTCAGTAGATCTGCTGCTCTTTATTATCTGCTCCAGTGCAATCAGAGAGAACCTTTTAAAATTTCATTCCCACCCCCTTCCCCTGAGGCAAAGAAATCATTTAGGCCTGCAGCAATATTAAAGTTCATCTGTCACTCCCTTTCCACTCTTATCTATCAATGACTGTACTCCCTCTGGGCTCTGTTTGTTTGCCAGGAACATATTTAGGGAGTCTGTTATTTGTCTTTCCTTCTTTTTCAGGTTTAACTCCATTTTAGCATTTCATTTCCTTGTCATGCCTCTGCAGCCATTTGGCTGTTGGCTCTGTCTCCATTCTTCTTCTCAGGAAGGCGCAGAGGTTAGAGATGAGTGGCAGGGGAAGGTGTGGGGTGAAAACTCAGACTGAGCCCGGCCACCTCTTTCCCTCAGCTTCACTCAGCCTTTGCCACTGACCTGGTAATTCCAGGTTTCTGTGTGGGCAATGGTCTTGACTGGGATGCCTGGAGATGTTCCCCTGCAGAGGAACCTCTTCACTGTCCTTCCCCAATATCGTTTGAGGCAGGAGGGGAAAGTGCTTGCCTCTGATTACCTAAATTTCCATATCCCATTCCATTAATTTGACAAATTTTTGCCACCTGTCAAAAACAGGAAATTGGATTTGACCTAGATTATGATCTCTAAAAATAATTATTGGTCGCAAGCACTCCCATCTCTTTGTAATCTGAGTATTCATTATCATCTTGATTAATTCTGATGACAGGATGGCATAGGATACCCAGGAGACATGAGACTTCCTCATTTATCTAATTCTTAGGTTAAGTGTGAATACCTTCAGATATGAAAAAAATGTATAGTACTTGCCCCGCTGCCATCAAACACATTTGTGCTTAATATAATCTTTCACCAAAGTGATGATACTGAAAGAAACCCCATGCCTTTGTGTAGACATGAAATGATCTATTTTCTTTTGTAAATTGAGGAATTACACTCAGATGGGTAAACTACAATATTAAAAAGCCAAATAAACTAATCAACAAAATAAATTATAAAATATATAAAAAAACAGATTGTTTCCAGACTCATCAGCTAAAACCTGATCTTTTGCTGCAAACTGATGGTATCTTTGTTTTATTAACAACATTTAAAGGTAGCTCATTTCACACAAGTAAATTAACACACTTTAATTCATGAAAAAGCAGCAGATAATCCAAAACTTGATACTAAGTAGGTAAATACAGACAAAAATAGTATTTGAAGAGTTAGTATTGACACATAATTCTTGTTTATATTTCTTGTTTGTCATAATTCTTGTTATTATGATATTATACTATCTCTCAGGCATGGATTCGAAAGGGTTATCTTCACCTGCTAGGGTCTGGAAAAGTTCTTGCCATGCAGTCTCTTTAGAAAGGTCATTTATATATTTGTCTTTCAGAAATCACATTTATGCTATTGATTGCTAGATTGCAAAGGAGTGAATAGATTCCTCCTGTCATTTCAACCTTTTCTTCTCATCCCCCTTCCTTTTATTGCAGATGCTTCCAATACTTGTGAAGGCTCCCAGCAGCACTTGGGGGTCTCTGCTCCCCTTTGCCCTTTCCTGGGCAGGTTGCAGGCAGGAGTCAGTGGGCTGCAGGCTGCCCTTTCTGTTCCTGGTGCAAATCCCAGGCTAAGTCCTCTGGGCTTTCCTTACATTTATACAAATTTAAGGGAAAAACCTGTTCCTCAGTAGTGGCACATCTCCCCTGACCCTGTTATGGAAGTAGCAGAGTAACTTCTGCAATCTTTTAGTCACAACCAAAACTTTCTCTCCTTCCTCTATTTTCTGAATAGTTTGCAAAAGCCTGGTCTTTTTCCTGACCTTTGATCTCAGGTGGTGTAGTGCCCAACACCTCCACACATCAGCTCTCGTCCTAAGCACTGACAGATCGTGAAGGGGAGATGTCCCACTTGTCCCTGACAGAGTTCTTCAATGTTACTGACGATCCAGGGGTTGGCCAAGATTACCCTGCTCATTTAGCACTCCCTCTCTTCATTGTTTCATGCCAAAGGCTCCAGATGGTGTCTGTACCGTTGTGTATTGCATTTATCCTGTGAGGGAGCCCAGGGTCACCTGAGTCCATACAAACACCGGTCCTTGCTGTCTAATTAAAAGGACCTGCGTCTGTTCCTTGTCCTTTGTATCCAGAACAGTGACTTAGCAAATGAGAGTGTAATTATCATGATATTTACATCTCATCTCATTATGAAAACCAGTTTTGCACATTCACAGCATTGCTGCTTTCTGGAGTTCATTCTGAGTAACTGAAAATACACCTTGTTACATTATACTGTAAGATGGGCATGGTGGCAAGGAAGAAGGGACAAATATGCACATAAACCCATTATTGGGTGTACATGGGCAGAGTCTTAGCTGATATGAATCACCAGACTTCTACTGAAGTCAATGGAATGACAATCTACATAAACCCCAAACTCACCCAGCACATTTACCCAAGTGCATTAGGATCGTGTTTTGAGTCATGCAAGGGGATTCTCACACATCCCATGTGTCTTTAAAAGTTCAGTATTTTTCTGGAGAGCTCATCCCTTCTTTCCTCAGTGGTTCTGATTGCTTCTTGGCTACTTAGGGCATTTCCAGGCTCTAGTTTGGTGTCTGTGATCTCCCTCTACATGCACTCTTCTGTTTGATTTCTGGTATTCTGTAGTGCATACTTGCTATCCTTTTGCACTTCTCTCATTAAAAACTAGGCCTTGACAGAAAGAGATGAACAGATGTGAGCAAGTAACATTTAATGCATCTGTGTGCTGCTGCTGCTAATGCAAAGTTTGCTTGGTGTGGATATAAACAAATGGGAACAGCTTTCCTGTAACCTCGCATAATATAGTTCTAGTCGTAAAGAAGCAGAGTAAGTGGAGGTACAAATTATATTCAGATGGAGATTGAGATTTATAATTCTGCAGAGACTAAGTATAAAAACATAAATGCACTTTCATTTCAATGTGCCTTTATTCACTTGATTTAAAACTACAGCAAGCTGAAGTCACCTTAAATCGTCGAGGGGTTATACCATTAAAAAGTCACATAAGCAATGTTCAACTTCACATGTTTTAGTAACTTTCCAAATTGGCATTCACTGGGGACCATCAGTTTTGTGAGAGACTAAGATTAGGAAGATACGGACTGAAAACCTTCTGCTAGACTCTAAAACAATATGAATATCTGAATGCAAATTAAAAACCCCTATTTGCTAAATCCTGATTTTATCCTCTAGCCTCCACATTAAGTGGCAAACTCCTTTGTTTAGTGCTGAAGAACCTTCTCTCCAGGTGGGAGGGTAGTGTCTTCTGGAGCCAAGATCCCTGCTGCTGCAGATCAGACAGCAGGGAAAGTTTGTTTTAAGAACCTGGCAGCTGGCACATTTTTCCTTCCCCAGCAGGGACCTAAGGGTTTCATGCTTTTTAATACAATTCACCAGCTGGGACCATGTCTTCCATAAGCAGTCAGATTGGAAACTTCTGCAAACCCCCTTTTTGCCCTTTGCTGCCATCTCAGGCCAGTATTTGCATGCACAGATCCACTGTCCAGTGCTGCAGTGAGGCTGCCAAAGCCCTGCACACTCCACTGAGGAAATCTCTATGTGCCATTGTAATGCACTGTTGTGGACTTTTCTGTACCAACAGCCTCGAGTCCTTCACCTGAACGACAAGATGCAGCTCAGCCATCAAGCAAGAATCCTTCGACCTGGACGGTGGATGATGTGGTTTGGTTTGTGAAGGATGCAGACCCTCAAGCTTTAGGCCCTCATGTGGAGCTCTTCAGAAAACATGTATGTAGAAGGGTACCTTTACCACCTCTAGATAATTTAAGTCACAAGAGACAGTCAGCACATGTCACACACAGCCCCTCACCTGCCTTGGGCTTGCTCAACCAGGTTGAATGCAGGGCCTGGCAAGGAGTTCAGCACCTCTGGAGGATTTGGGCTAAAGAAATTTCACTTATCCCTTGAGATGGTGGTTAAACACTAGGAACCAAAACCATGGGATTTTTGAAAAGGTGGACGATTCCCCAAGCTTGTCAGTGTAAAAGAGGCTTTTGGAAAGTGCCCCTAATAACAGAGTATAATTTGATCAGCCCTGAATAGCTCTGGCAATTGAAATGGATAATTTTAAGTCCCTTCCAACTGAAACTATTCTATTCTATTCTATTCTATTCTATTCTATTCTATTCTATTCTATTCTATTCTATTCTATTCTATTCTATTCTATTCTATTCTATTCCGCTCTATATTTTATACTGTGTTATGCTCCTCTATTCATGTATACTTCAATGGGGAAACAGTAACAGTGTCTTTAGAAAATGCTCACTGTTTGTTCCCAGCTACTCCAGCATAAATTGTTTCTATGCCAAGCCTAAGAGAAAGCACTGAGGATCTGGTGCTCATTTTTCATTGTCAGATTGGCACAAAAAAGCCTCATTTCAATGACATTTTTTTCCACAGGATATATATGATTCTTCTCTGAAGAGCATTTTTTATGTGTCTCTAGATATTTAGCAGGAGAAACCCAAAACATCCAATATTTTAATCTTTTTCCCCTCAGTATTATGTAACTACATAACCAAATTTAACAGACCTGCTGACTCTCTAGAGGATATGATAGTTGCTTTTGTGAGCATAACCTCTAGTGATGGAAATTATATTATCCTTAATTAGTAAAGGGGAAAGCAGTAAACTTGTCTGATTTGGAGTTTCTTGTTCTGCTGCTGTATATGGAGTGACACCAATGTATCTATTAGCATTTTTGCCTTCTCAATCTCTCCTCAGTCAATTCAGTCTGGTTATGAAAAAATGTTTTTACCCTAAAAGTGACTTGTTTGTGTTCAACTGGAGGTCATAGGATTTCATGTAAGTGCCTGGACTTAGATCTAAATGAGAATTGCTCCTCAGCCCTGAGTCCTGACCAGCACCCCCAGTACTGCGGGGACAATAAAAAGGCTTGATCACTCCTTGTCCCTATGCCAGCAGAGATGAGTGGGGCTGTGGAGCTGCAAACGAGAGCTGAGGGAGGTAAACAGACCTCCAGCTACACTCTGCCTCCAGGGTTTCCAGATACAGGAGAGGAGGTGGCTGAGGAGCAGCTGAAAATGAACACAGGTCTTGATGTCTGCTCACCTTAGGAAGGTATTGAGGCCATCTGCTGCTCTGTAGACAGGTCTGTGGGATGAGAACAGCAGCAGGCACAGCGGTGTAGGGCCAAGTCTGCAAGTACAGGTCAGGTGCTGGCCAACTTTTCCTGCCTTCTGCCTTATAAGCTGATAATGAAAGCATGGTCTGTATTGGTCATGTGGGCAACCAGGCAGATAAGCAAGCCACCTTCAGATTTGAAGGAATTTGTAATAGAATGGGTTTCTGCCAATACCAGAAGGGGCTGTGCATCGAGAGAAAATCCTCATCAAGGGAGCGAGAATTGACATGGTCTGAGGCATACAGGTATACCCAAAAGGAGAAACCCCCAACTTTTAAAGTTTGTCTTGTAAATATGGAGAGCGCAAAAGCACTAATTTTGTCTAGTTTCCATTTGTAGCAAAGTATGTTTTTATGTAACAGCAGGGCCTGGGAACACTCCAGGCAGTCATGGGCCAGCTGCACTGGAGAATGCCATGATACTGCAGCTGCTCTGTGACCAAAGAGATCAAGCTAAATTGCCACTAAAGACCGTCCCTGTCATCCTTTGTTGCACACCCAGCACCCATGGGCTCTACTTATCATTGGTTTCCTTGTAAAATATGCCATAGGTTTGAGAACCTGGCTATGATTGCCACACAACTCAATTCAATTACACCTTTGAGTTATATATATCCCTGCAATTTTTCAGCCTTCAAACCTCATCTGGATTAGCACAAAGACCCCAGGGGTGAGAGACAAGTGATTAGTCCATTAACCTCAGCCATATCTTCCTGTATGTTCAATCTTTCTGTGAAGCAGGTGCCTAATTTACTTAGAAGCACTTACTGTCATTGACAAGGCCCAGCTATTGCCCGAAATAGTTGCTTTGGCAATCAGCTCATCTGAGCTGGGGGAGAGGCTGAGAGAGGAAGGGGAGAGGAAGAAAACATCTGGAGGATGTATCCTGAACGTGGGCAGTGTGCTTTCCTACTGCTCTACCAGGCTGTCTGGGTGAAGACCTCAGTCTTCAGAGCCAGCTCTCCCAGCCTGCAGCCCACATCCTTCACCGCCTCAAAAGGTGCCACAGGATGTCCTGGCCCTGTCTGCTCTTCCCACCAGGAGCAGAAGCTTTGCTTCTTGCCAAGATACCCAGGGAGGTCTGTCACAGCTCCTGAGAGTGTCCAGCAAAGACTTAGAGACCTCTGACCTCCTCCCCTGGGCTGCTCCCACAGCGCATCTATGTGCCAAGGACAGCTGAGCTCATCACTGATAGAGCTTAGGGCAAAGGAGCCACTGCCCTGGCTGGGGACCTTGTAGCAGCACGGTGTGAGATCCCATGGAGACTCCATCAGCAGGAAAGGCTTGGTAGAAAGACAGGGGGAAAGGAAGGGGGAAAGGTGGCCCTGATGGCACTGAATGTTACCAGCTCCAGAGCTGGTTCAAGGTCTTTTGCTGGGGTTAATGTACATGTTGGAACCACGTTATCAAAGTCTTCCTTTTTAAAATTATTTTTTAAAAGGGCTGACACAGTAGTACTGTAAAGAAGTCAAGCCAAGAATCTGCACAGGGAAATGGCTAATATGGGATATTTAATTGGATATGAATGCTCCCTCTGGCATACTATTGTCATGGAGTTTAATCTTGACCCCTACACAGTAATAATAATGGAAATAATAAAATGCTGAACTCAACATCTAGAAACAGCTGCCTCCACACCTGGCCCTTGACAGTGTTTTTACCCTATGACACCACAGTTGAAGGAGTTCTTATTTTATTTCCTATGCAAATATTAATTATATGTAACACTTATTTCTTCTTTACATTAGCTTCCTTAAAATAATGGCAAGGAGAGTGGGGAGGTGGAGACCGTTTCTATTATGTATAGAGTGGGGGTTGCAAAATGAGGAGCATTAATTGATTGAGTTAATCAGAAAGTGACCTTAACTGCTCATCAGATAAATCACCTAGTGAATGGAATAATAATGATCAGGGCAAATTAGGATCCATAGTGTTGCTTAATAAGTAGGCAATGGATCACAGTGGAAAGATCTGACCATCAAAACCACAGAACTCAGTGGAGACAGCATTGGTGTCTGTGTATCTGTGTATGTGTATGCACACACACATAGCACTTGTGATGTTTTAGCTCTCCAAGTGTGCAAATGTGCTGGAAGCTGTAGGGATGGGTAGTGTTATTTGGCAGATCCACTAATACAGTCAGGAAAAACCAGACAAGCTTTGGGTCCAAGGAAGGATGGCACAGCTGAAAGCTTCTGTGTTCTACAGCCCATAGCAAAGGAGAGTCTGCTTCTCTGTGGGCTTAGGCTAGTTTTGCAGTAGTACTTCATAGTTTCAAAAGGTTTTCAAGCCAACATTTCTGTGATAAACAGCAGAGCTTGGTGGCAGTTTTGTCCACTTATATGAAGGTTAAATTAAAATTTAGCAAATTTAGTAATAAATGCAATTAAATAAGCAAGTTACTACTGTCTTCAATTTGAGAAAAAACCATATATATATATATATACACACACCCCCCACACACCTGATATACTTGCATCATTGGGTATAAGTGTACTGGAGAAATGTGAAACATGCAGATAGCTGGGGACAAAGCTGAAACTGAGATCCAGAGGTGCTCTGTTAGCAGTTTAATGTGGCTACATCCTTTGCTGTCTCCATCACTCATACTTTCTCTCATGGCTGACTGGCTTTTCTCAGAATTGCACTTAAAGCAACTGTGATTTTTAAAAAATTCTGCTTTTAATGGCAAAATAAATTGAAAACCTAAACTAATCTTATAGTTCCTTGAAGAATAAAAAGTAGTATTTAATTAAACCTTCCTTTACAGCTTCTTTCTATAACACCTCAGATTTCAGTTTTTTTAATGAAATTTCAAAATGCATGACATTTCAGGTAGCTCTACCCTAAATGACACGCTGTTTCTAATTCACCTTGTTTAATGTGTCAGGACACAGCACTTAAAGGAGGGTTAACACATTTTGATTCTCTTCCTCTCTTTTGAAACCAGGAAATTGATGGCAATGCTTTGTTACTGCTAAAAAGCGACATGATCATGAAATACCTGGGGCTGAAATTGGGACCAGCACTGAAACTGTGTTACCACATTGATAAGCTCAAGCAAGCCAAGTTCTAATTATTTCTTGAACAACAGAATCCGAGCTAAATCTAGATGGAAGACTAAAGGTAACATGTTGCCTTACAGAAATGCATTCATTTGCAGATTGCTTTTCCTTCTTTTTTATCAAGGACTTTGTCTTTTTTAACATTTGTGCGTTGTCACCTATTTTAATCCAATGGGATTTTTTGGGCTGCTTTGTGTTAATAATTTGCCAAAAAGTATATAATTACAATAATTATTTTATATCATTAATATTATTATGATTATAGTAAGTCCTATTTTTGTAACCAGAAGTGGGAAATCAAAACCAAACACAGCTACAGCATATGCATAGGACTGTTAGAAGACAACACAAGAGTCCCTCTCTTGCCACGGGTCTGCCTCTGAGGAGTGATAGCTGACCTGCATTGCGTGGGCACCAGCACCCGTCTCCACGCTCAGGGGCTGGAAAAGTGAAGGGTTTGGTCACCTTTTGTCTGATGGAAACTGCCGCGTGTCTTGCACTCTCTGGAAAACTTGAATTATTCACTTAAACAAATAAACAAAAAACAAACCAACAAGAACAAAGACAAGAAAAAAATTAAAATAAGAAGAAATAAAAAACAAAAGAGGGAGGGGAAGGTTTTTTCCCCCAGCTAAAGTACTTTTTCCCGCTAGAGGGAGCAGCCCTAGCAGACTTGGGGCTGGAGCTCTGATGCTGCGGTGCTTTCTGTCTGATGAGCTTTGACCATCATGACTCTCCTATCGAACGCGTCCATAAACACCGCCAAGGAATCACAGGCTCCCAGCAGGATGCGCCCGTCACCGTTTACAGATAATTAATTCAAGAAGAGCCCAAATGCAGAGAGTGTTTCTGACAGGATGTTTCCCGTCACACCAAAGAGGGGGTGGATGCTCCCACGGTGTCTGGCGCGCACAGCTGTCAGCTCCATCCCCCGAGCCGCCTCAGTCTGGCGAACACTTTGTGCCACTCCAAGAAAAATCTGAATTTCTGGGTTTGTTTTTGTTTGCGTCTTTCAAAAACGAGGAAGCCGGGTGGGATTGTTCCTCACGAGGACCTGGGCACAGCTCTGCACTTTGCACAGGCTCGGGACAAATGCTGTAGGGTCGGTTCCTGACTGCACTGTGGCTTTCACTCCGCAGACAGATGTGTCGGACACTGCCCCAAGTGAATTAAAAACTCACTTCTGCCTCTTACACAAATCTAAAAGGTGCTTAATGACACTCCATGCAACTGAGGGGGACAAAACAGGTCTCAGGCTGAGGAAGTAATCTGTGGAATGAGCATGTCCTTGTTTTCATCCACAAAGGATGACTTTGAAGGGACACATCCATATAGTTTAAACCCCTAGTGCATGACAGGGAGAAGTAGCAAGTGTTCCTAAGTCATGCAGGTGATTTTAGAGCTAGTTCGCTCATTTGAATTGAGAAACAGGGTCCTGATAATATGCAAGATTGTTTGACCCTGTTTATGTAGAAAAGAATGTTACCAAAAATACCTCATGAAATAAAATTCAACTTGATGCATGTTGCTAGACTAGAACTCCTACAAAAAGATACCCATTCAAGGGCCTACTCCTGGAAATTCTTAAAAATAGGATAAAACACATCCTAGAAGACTTACCCTAAACTCCTGGGGACAACTCCCCTAATTGAAAAAAACTTTTCATAAATTTGCAGGATTGGATCTTTACAGGACTGACCAGCTTTCAGCAAATCCTGTCTGCATGCTGAAACACCCTAAATAGGAATAGTTGAACAACGGTATTAAATGAAAAGTCATATATGTCATTGAGTGACGTAATATAGGGAACCCTAAACGTGCCAACGTTTGTAACACAACACCCATTCACATCACTTTATGTCTGTGGTATAAAGAATGGAAATCTCTTTGGTCAGCTATCTGGTTGAGGCAGAGGTGACTTTCCAGCAACAGCAAACCTGTATAGTTCATTTTTCACTCTTACATTCCCAAAACATGTAAAAATCTTGCTGTATTAGTAATATCTCCTTCAGAGAGTCCTCAAACAATCTTTTCTTTCCCTCATAATTACAAACTTAGTTAACCTCTCTTCCTTTTTCAAAATGGGATTTTAATTCCTTCACTTAAAACCCCACCTTGCTGTAATATATCAGTAATCAGAGCTGGTTAGGCTTTATCAGATGGCTTCAATGCTGGAAAATCCCACTTTGTCAAAATCAAAACTCTTCATAAAAGCATGTCACTTTCTAACATTAAATTCTATTTAACTGAAACTACAGCTTTCAGTAGTGTCAAAACATCATTTTGACATTTTGGAAGTGGAACATTTTTGTTCCAAGAATATTTTTGCATTTTATTGTATTTTCCTGGAGGATCTGTAGCTTCACATTTTGTTCTGAGAGTGGGAGGAAAAAAAACACAACTGAGAGCTAGACTTCCCTAAGCATGAAGCCTTCCAATTCTATTCTGCTTCTGACCCTTTTCTTCCACTCCCTGCCCCTACTCTGGATGTGACAGCTGAGGGGTCTGATCATACCAACACAGTGTGAAGAGACTCCATGGTGGACATGATGTTCATACACATCATTTAACATGCTGAAATAGTTTTCATGTATGCATCTGACACACACCAGTCAGTGATGCCATCTCATTTGATATCATACTTCTAGGTACATCAGGACCATCCGGCCCACGATATTTAATGTTCTGTTTTTCACAGGGGAGGCAGTTAGTGGAGTCCTTTTACGTGTAAGTAATGCTTATGACAAAAATTCCTCATTGCATGTTGTTTTGTTTTATTTCACTAGAGAGGCAATTAGGAGACAAACATTATTGTGATTGCTGTAATGTAGAAATTGTTCGTAATTTTTATCTTTCAAGTCTTGTCAGTGAAGGTAGTTAAGCAGCTCTGCTCTGCTGAGGGTGTCAGGCAGTTTCCCCAGAACGCACTAAAGAACCAGAGTATGCACGTCAGCTTCTTCTCCATTGGCTGCTGCTTTAAGTGTTGCCTGTAGAAATTACATTGCTTGCTATTCCTTTCACAGCTCTCCCTTCAGACTGTAGCCAACCCAGTTGTATTTTTTAACTGTTCCCGACAGGTGGGTGGATGTAGGATACTTTTAAAAGCAGCACATGTGCCTCTTTTTTTCTTCTAAGCACTTGCAGCGTGATCAAAAGGCGCTTTGGTTGCTTCAGGCAGTCTCAATTCTTTGCGAGCTTTCACTTTTTTTAATAAAGCAAGCAGTTGAAGTCCAAGGACTTGGGGACCATTCCTCCCTTGCTCGAGTGGTGGTTACAGGGTATTGGGAGCACAGAGCCAGCACTCCCTGGCAGATCCATCTTCTTGGATCTCACATGGCAGACCAGCCTCGCTGCCTTCCCGTCCACCTGCTATCACAGCCTCTTCTNTGACCAGCTCAGCCTCAGCTGCCAACACAGACCAGCCTCGCTGCCTTCCCATCCACCTGCCATCACAGCCTCTTCTCTTGCACCAGCAAACAATTCTTTCCCCAGCCTGATCTAACTGCATTTCAAGAAATGCCTCTGGGAATGCCTCCACCTCTCTGAGCCCACTGTCTTCCTTGGCAGGCTGAGGAGTGCAGCAGCCTTTGCAGTGTCAGCAGCTTCGCTCGGTGTGATTCATGCAGGCAGGCACCCTTGGGACCAGCATGTAAAGCATCACTCTGGGCTGTTATTGGCCTTAAACTGATGGCTGAATTTCTACAGGTTGTCAGCAGTTCTTCATGAGTTACACTTCCCTCCTTTGTAAAGAATGGATGGCTGTGAGAGATTAAATGGACCATTATTAGCAAAACCAGCAATAATTAGTAAAACAACCAGAAAATGGCTGATAAAGTTTTTGTGTGGAAAGAACAGCACTGTTGGATCAGCAGAAGGAGCAACCACCATCCTCTGAAGCCTGGTCCTGACTGCAGCAGCCCTGGGCAGCCATTCCTCTTGCCCTGGCACAGCCACCCCCATGGTTTATTCCTGCCCTTGGAATGCAGCATGCCGTCATCACTGGCTGCACTGTTTGGGGGCTGCCCAATCTCAGGGAGGAAACTGTCAGCTCTTACTGCCCTAAAACATACCCAAATCACTCAGTTAATTAGTTAATGCCTTCTTTATTTGCCTGCCTTCTCACTCTTTTAATTTGAATTGCTTCTGTTTGAAAGAAAGACATCGTGAGGGATCTTCAAGCAGCCTTGAGGAGTGAATGACTCCTCAGCTCACCCCACAGAGGAGCATTTCCATGGTCAGACATCTGCCTGGATACAACTGATCCTCCCTCAGCACCGGAAAGGCAGGCAAGAATTAAATGTCCCCTTTTCATTAATCAAAATTAAATTATTTTCAGGCCCTTCCCCTCTCCAAACTACAGCCTCCCTCCACAGGGCCACTTGTTCACTTCTTCCCAAAGCAGCAAGGAGGGAGACAGAGCAGGTGACTGAAAGGACTGCCTGCTGCTGGCTGATCCAGCAGGTATGGAAGGACCACAACCAGCTGCTCCCCTGGTTTGAAACTGGTTTGTCTGGAGAGAGGGGTCATGCCCAGGGATTTGGTCTGGGGGATTTTCCTGTCAGACCCATGCTGGTTGCACCCCAATGTTTCAGTCTGCACCTTCAGTCAGTTGTATGTTCAGTCTGTTGTGGTGTAGATTTTGTCTCCAAATCCACCTTCTTGAGCTTGTGCTGTGGATCTGCTCTGCTGGCACAGGCTGCTTCCACATCAGCAGGCTTGGGGTTGCTAGGGAAGTAAGTCATAATAAGCACATTGAGGGTAAAAATTCAGGGAAACAGCAGGTCAGCAAGATCCTCCTTCCCTTTCCAGGCAATTCTGTGTGCAGAATTCTACTCAGCAGCTCTATAATGGGGCAGAATGTGCTGATTTTTGGCTGAGGTAGAGTTAAAACATGACACCCACACACCATTACATCTTGCCATTGGCAACTGGGTCATATGAAGCCATAGGGATTTTTCTTCTCTCTCCAAGAAATTCACATGGTCCTAAATTCACACACCTTTATCAGAGAAGGAAAGCATGTAGCTGCACACGCTGCCTCTGAAGTCTTTAAGCAGCTGCATGCCGTTCTGCAGTCCATGCTCCCTTCATGGACAACTGGAATTCGATTCCCTCAGAAATCCAAAATTTTGCTTGAAAAAGAATCACTTTTATTCACTGCCAAGAGTTAAATATTATGGAAACATGACTGCTAACAATTTGCTTCATGTAATTTGTACTAATGCTAATAAGCAACAGCTGCAACACTTCCTGTTGTAAATTCTTTTGTGGTTGCAGCGGAATTATCACACCTGTACTTCACAAATCTGATAGACTCGAACATAGATCGCTCATTCTGGCCCCAGCTACAGCAAATCCCTGTGCCTCAGAAGTACAGCTACAGGAAGATGTATTTACAGTCTCTGTCTCCCTTCGTTCCCAAAGCCTCTGCTCCCCACCAGGTACCTCGAGCAAGAGGGGTCGGGGCTGAGGGGGACGTGGCAGCCTGGGAGTCAGCCAGTGCATGGTGTGGTTGGAGCAGATTGCTTTCAGCAAAGATATCATTGACCAGCCAGGTTTATTGCAGTTCAAGCAGACAGGTTTTGGTCAGAGGCTAAGTACAGGAGAAAAGTGATTTATTAAAGAAAAAGAAAGAAATATGAGTGTGCAATACACTGCCACCATAAGACTTACACTGAAACCCAAGAATCCTTCAACTGTAATCTAAAGAAAAATGTTTCCCTCACTCAAGGCTCTAAATAAAGCATGTTAGGCCAAACCCAGGTCCCACTGAGGTCTGCATAAGTTTTTCTATTGAATTCATACACTTGGCTTGGCTCATAAACCAGGTCAAGCTTCAGCCATGTCCCATAGTAACCAGAGCCTAACAAGCTATTCCATCCTCTCTTATAAAGAGCAGAGACAGCCGCTGCTGGCCCCTCTTCCCTGCTCCCAGGAGAGCTGCTAGCTTACTGGAAGAGAGTTCTTCCAGCTGCACCTCTACCTGACCCCAACACCTTCTTCTGTTAGCTTTGCATTTTAGCTATGAGTTTCATGGAAGGTGGTTTGGGTTTTCCACTTTGGAGCAAACCAAAGCCCATGCCCTGAGGATTTCAGCCGTGCCACTAGGCGGAAACTTGCACTGATTTCAACATGATTGTGCTGGGAGATTTCCACGTGTTCCTGAGGCAAAGGCTGAGGTGGAATTTAAACATAAAACTTTTCAAAATGAGTCTCAGTGACCCACAACTTTTGGCTCCTTCAACATCCACCACACTTCATCATACTTCAAATGGTCAAGTCTCTTGGTAGTGCCATAATCAAACAGGAATAGCTCACAAAACTTCAGAAGAGACTCTGTCTCTGACTACAGTCTTGCTCCTCTTGGTCTATGGGCAGCTGCCAAAAAGCAGCATTTGGGGAGAACGTGTGAGTGTCTGTATGTTTCTGAGAGAGGTTTGCCTGGCTGCAGAGACAGGCTGTGAAGTGAGTGAAATAATAGAGGGACAGAACAACTAGGAAGGAGGGGCTTTAAAAACGGGAAAGCCCCCAGCTTCACTGGGATTCCCGTGAAGTGTGTGCCCTGTCTCCAGGTCTGTATTGAACTTGCCCTGCACAGCACAGTATGTCTTTACTACCCAGAGTCTTCCCTTAGTGTTCTATAAAACTGGGACCATGCTGCCCTTTTGTGAGCATGAAATATGTGCAACCAACTCCATTTTGTCAGACGGCTCTAAAAGAGTGTGGAATAGCAAACACCTGAAGTGGTACAGGAATGAGGACATTTCAGAGTAAAACAGTTTCACAGGTTTCAGTGTCTTCCAGCTGAAACATGGAAGGAGAGAAAAATAACTTCTGAGTTGAAGTGAATGCAAGCCAGTGAAAGGCTAGTGATTAATATTATCCCTCACTTTGATGGTTTCCTGATCTGTAATGTGTTCTATGGCCCTGAGCATTTGCTGTAGTGGCAGTGCAGTTGAATTGATCTGCGTGTCCAGGTTCCACTCAAACCAAATGACTGTCTGTAAAAACTATTTGTCTTCTTCATGGCTTTTCTAATATGCTGTAGCATCTAGAAAACTTTTGATCAGATTGGTAAGAGTCAGTATTTAAAGAAAAAAAATCTTTGTCCTTTTTTTTTTTAATCTTGTGGCACATAACTTCAGAAAGCAGCTATAGCCACAGCTGTGTAGCAGGTCAACATACCCAGCTTTTCACTTCATGCCTCTCAGAAACCTAGTATGAAAAATCTTTTGCTTACCTGGCCTATGTACATACAAAAAACTAACCTAGACTCCAGTCTTCCACTGACCCTGTAAATGGAAGTGTTAAATATAGTAGAGTTACTGACACTGTAAATTTAGTGGAGTTGTTACACATTTTTATCAGTATAACTGTCTTCTGACAATACTGAAATTTAAATGCAAACAAGTCAAACTTCTTTGGCTGCTGTTATCAAGACTCACTATCAGTATTTGTGTCACAATGACATGTAAGGGTTGTGTCCAGTGCTGTGCCGGGATACTGTGAGATGCTCAGCCTGCCTTGGAGACTTGGCATCTTCATAAGGCAAAGGAGACAACCTAACAAGAAGGGTTTCCTAGAGACAGTTTTCCTTTCCTATTGTAGATAAATGCTGAAAAAAATAGAAGTCAATGGCACACATTTCCCACAGTCATGTGAGTTAAAATAGCAGAACACTGAGAAAAATGAAGCAAAACTTCCATGAAGATGAACAGCAGTGCCTCCTTCCCAACATTCTTAAGACTGGCCTTTGGTGAAGCCAGGGATCTGAACCCAAGCCTCCTGGCTGAATCCAGTGCCTTATCCACAAGACCCTCTACTCTCACTCTATTCTGGCTTATCTCCCAGTGCTGTCCACATCTGTGTCCTCATACAGCCCTTAACTACACCCTTATGAACCTGAAAAATAGCACCCAAATGGGCCTTTAAAGGTCAGTTAGTCCTTTGCCCTGCACTCATTCTTCTCCACATCATTCTTCCTCTGCTATCTAGTCTTTTCCCCTGGAGCTTCCCACCCGTTTCCATTCCTATCCTCCCACTGTAGTTAGTTTCATATTTTCTCCCCAGTTCCATTCCTGCAGCATTGTTTNATGCACTTGCAAGGATTCCTGCAGATGCAGAACTGAGTGCAGCCCTCGTGACTACCAAGGCAGAAACACCACAGGCACCCCAGTTCCATTCCTGCAGCATTGTTTCTTTTCCCTCCTTTCCCTCTCTCAGTAACCATATATGTACCTCCTTCACCCTTGCCACAACTCCTTCTCCACCTTTTGGCTCTTCCATGTGCTTCCATTTCCCCTCTCTCTTTGTCTAGTTTTCTGCAACTCTTTCTTCCTTTCAATCAAGTGCCCTTTACAAGATAATCTTGTATCAGTTCTTCTGTGGCAGAGACTACCATGCACTGACATATTTGAATTAGGTTGTCTGTACATTTTTTGACTCACTATTTATCTCGTACATAAACTCTTCCACTGCTTTCATTCACCAGGATGAAAGGCACATCTTGAGAATGGTCTTTAACTAGTTGGCTGATGACTATTTGCAATAAATATCTCATTAAAGGCTCAGCACTTCTATGAAGGATAAGTGCAGTTTCCCACTCTAGCTTCCATCTTTTCCTGTGCTGCCTATTGATATTCAAGCTGCTAAAATTCTCCTTGTTCTGAAGAGTCCCTGTTACACTGCTCACTGGGATGGATCCTGGGCTCCTGCCCTATTGCTGATGGCCACATGAACCAGGCTTGGACCTGTGAATGGCATACCATTAGGCAGGTGTGAGCACTGATGTGTACAGAGCCACCAGCATTGCTTCCCCAAGCTTGGAGAAGGCCCAGCTTGTTTTCAGCCAGCATCAGAAAGTGGGTTGGAAAGAAGAGATGCCCACTGCCAATGATAAAGGCAACAGAAGGCAGAAAAGAGCCATCCAGTTGGAGGAAGAAGAGAAGTGACGTTGGCCAGCTGGAAGGTGGTGGTGGGATAGACAAAATCAGCAGTGAGGGAAGGCCATGCTTGTAAGCCCATATTAAGAATGGGAAAAAAAATTCTCTGTGGCAACTGGCATTTCAATATTTACAGCATCATCCTTCATACTGAAATATGTGCAATAATGCAGGGCAGAGCACACATGGGTGCACACAAGTGTGAGTTTAGAGTAATGACTGTAGCTTCTGTGGGGCTACTGCATACTTCTACCAGTAGGAATGAGATCAGATCCTGGCTCTGGGTCTCTATTTCCAAACAGTGCAAAGGATGAGAGCAGAAGAGTTTCTATTCAGCTGGAAAGTGACAGCCTTAAATCAGGACACAAAATAGAGCAACTCCTGCTCACGCTTTTTTTTTTTTTTTTT
>VZUA01051253.1:35522-51229 GCA_013401035.1 Horornis vulcanius
TGGAATTTTATATATCTCTACTAACCTTGAAAGGTGAATGACAGCTCTTTCCCGGTACTATACAACCTTAGGAATAGATATTTTTTAACAGGCTTCAGATATCAAGGGATGATACAGTTATTTTAATTTTTTCAAGCATATATAATATCTGCTAGAGAGAGTAGGCTGACTAGATCTGACTAGATGAGCAATTTGGTTACAATCAAGAATTCAAATTCACAGTCTTGCATTCTGACCCTCCCAAATTTATTACCGCCTATACCACTTACTGTTGATAGACAAAACATCTCCACACCTCAGATCATTAGAAAAATGTGTTTGTGACTGCTCTCATCCAAATCTCATAGGAGATAAGAGGAGCTTGACAGAGGCTTCTCCTCAGTGTCTGCTCTCAAAACAGATAAATCAGGCCACGTACAACAGCTCACCTGGATTCCTTCACCTGCCAGACTGCATATTAAAACTAGAATGTAAATAACTAGATTTCCTATTTATTAAAAATGTGCTGTCATGATAAGATTTGGGCTTGAATGATGCTGACGACTCTATCAAACTACTCTATGATTCTGTTCTATGATTCTATGACTCAATGTGAGGTGTGTATAAGGCTGAGGACTTTTGGAAGTCCTTGGCTCAGATTGTCCCCTCCCTTTCATTGTCCTGTGAGGTTTTACTTGGCACTACCATGCTGGTGTCATCAGGGTTCTACTCTATTCCTGCTGGCAAAAGGCAGCAGTGTTTGTTTGTTTGTCTGTTTGTTTGTTTGTTTGCATTTATTTGTTTATTTATGCTGGCAGTACAGCATTGCCAATGGCAGCCCCATGGGCCTTGACAGGAGTAATGCTGCCTGAGTTCCTCCTTGGAAAGAAAAGACCACATTGACTCCTCTCAGTGTTCTCCCACCCCTATCCCCAGTCCATAGCACCACACAGCTTTACAGGGTGTTTGAGCACGTACTGCTGTGCTTCTTTCCTGGTATGAATCCAGCTCATCCCCACCAGCATCAGTGCGAGGCTACCCATGGCACACTCACTGACAAAAGAACAGTCAGGGTTTCTGTATTCATCTTTTACACATATTTGCCTTAGTGCTGTTCTGTTTTGCTTTCTTTCAACGAGGAACAAGAAAGCATCTTAGCCTGTGAGCAGCTTCAAGGCCCCCACACAGCACTGCAGTTCTGTGCCAGTCAGTGCCAAACCTGAACATTTGTATCATTGCCATAAGTCTCGAGCTTTGTCTCAAGCTGAATGCTTAATATGCTGAATATAGGTAATTTCTGATACTGGAAAGCCTAATGTTCACTCTGCTGTCCACACATTTTACTTAGCACCATGTTTTAATATTATTTTTCTCTTATTGTCAGAGATAATAAACAATTTGGGTTGCTTAGATGCCTACCTAGATTTGGATGCCTATGGCTCTTCTTAATATAAGCCTTCTCCATTTTTGACCAAAAAGTCTTACTAAAGTGACATACAGGAAATATTGTTAATTATGCCAGAATTACCATATGATGCTAACAATTGTCAGGGAAAAGACATCTGCCTCTTAGTTCCACTTATTGGAAAAACAATGCAAACCCTTTCGTACTTTGTTTTTTCTCAGCTATCTATCCAATTTCTCAGTAAATCATCTCTAGCAGTGAACATTGCATTATATTGAATAGTTTTGTATTCACTTTGCCAATATGCAAACATGGGAGAGCTGAGGTAAAATGAATGTGGAACTTACAGGTGGGGATAACATGTGAATAAAATGTCTGGAGTCCCAGGAGTGGCTCGATTATGATAAACAGTGTATTAGTATTGCTCTCACCCTGCCTCAAAGGGTTTTATTGAAGTGATTTGTCTTCAGCTGTGGAGGTGTGTGCCTTCCTACGTGTATGTACGCCCTGGTCTGATGTATGTACACAGATATGCACCTGCCCACCATATGTACACATCATACATATTCATGCATCTGAGCCAAATAATAACTCAATTTAGCATGTTCTGAATGGGTGGGTCCAATATATTCATTCCTCATATGTACAGTGTTTCAATACATGTGCAGCCATTTACCAAATATAGTGTCAAACTGTGATTCTTTTTCTATTTCTTCAGACATTGTTCTTTTTTAACTGCAACTTATTCCTTCCAGTGGATTCTCTATCACTATTTAGAGGCATGTTTTAATGTATAGCTGTATATTGCCTGTTCTGTGTGCTATATAATACTGTTTGCATCTTAAATAAGCTGAGTATTTCTGGTCTAAATGTTCTTAATTTTGTACAGCAGACTTTTGCTTGGGTTTCACAATTTGATGGAGTATGTTTAAGAATGTAGTATGGAAGGGGACCGGCTGTGATAAAGTAAAAAGGTCCTAAATCTTCAGATTTATGTTTCATAGAAAAAGCCAGTACTTTCTTTTGCTATTGCAAAATTATTTCTGTATTTTTTAATAAAGAATTGGATTTACTTGGTTCTATGTATGTTTTCTCTAATAAACCTTATTTTTTAAATAAGGATCTGGGCTCAGTCTTTATGCATCTGCAGTGTTCATTGTGCTCAACACACAAAGCACTTTTACCTACCACACTCCCTGAGGCTGAGCCTGCAGCTCTCCTATTGCCAGAATTACCTCCTATCCTGCCCAGTGCAGAACTAATCTCATGTATTTATTCACCTTTCTCTGCCATGCAAATAAGAGATGGATACCGAGGTGCCAGCCTCTTGATAAATCCCCACTGCGATACATTAGCATCAATGCTCATTTGCAGGGCAGGCAGTTTCTTTGGTTCTCCACTGACTTAAGGCTGGGGTGTCAATTTGAGGCGAGGGTACAACACACAGGCAGACTTCTAATCCCTCAGGCTGCCTCTGCATGGGCAGGCCCTGCTCTCATTTGTGTTGATGTAAATCTGAGGTGGCTCAGCTGAAGTCATTACTGTTATTCTGGATTTACACTGGGGAGAAAACAAGAGCAAGAGTTGTCCCAAGAACCAAAATATTTCAAGGTTGATCTGCCCCCTTTATACTCGGCAGCTAGCGGAATACTCTAGCAATGTCTCAATAAAGAGCCTGAAAAACAGCCAAAAAAATCTCAGCTCAAATACCATTAAAAAACTTTCCCTAGAAAATAAGAAATGCTTTCCCTGTTATGTAGAGTCATCTCCAGCTATCCAAGAAATACACTGCATTGGATCCTTCCAGCCCTTTAATTACACTTTCTTCCTTAATGCTATCAACTCTACAGCATGACGAAGTTTCCCTTGAAGTCAATTCGCCATCCATGCTAGTGAAAGAGAGTACAGACCCTGGATAATAGTCTTTGGGTCCTAACTTCTTATTGCTCTCCCTAATAAAATCAGGTGCAAAAACTAATGTTACAGAAAAAGGAGATGAATTGGGACACCCCTTGATTTCATTGATTCTGGACTCTCTTTATGAATCCTGAATTTAAGGCAGACTTAAAAAAAAGTTTAAAAGGTGCTTCTTCTTGTGCTATGTGTTTGCATGCTAACACCAAAAATGAAGGTTTGTGAGACATAGAGCAACCCAGCTGCTGCTCATCCCCAGCTTGTCTCTGTGCCTCTATTCCAGGGACAGGAGAAAGAGCAGGAACGTACATCTCCCAGTTCTGAGAGGCCAAAGGCCTTGGCAGAGTTGACAGGAGGCCCTGGGCCAACTCCTGCTGATGGCCAGAGGTTCCTCTGCCTGGTATGGATGTTCATATTCAGAGTGAGTCATGGAATTAGGTCCCAGTTCATACAACAAGCCTGACTTAAGCCATATATTTCCCTTGTGCCCTTAAACAATCAAGTGCAGTATTTTGGCTCTTCTGACAAGCAGAAATTTGCCCTTTTTTCACCAGACAGCTTTTATCTCTGGGCTTTAAAGACAGAAGAAAGTTTTTCTTCAGACTGAATATATTTAGAAGCTGTCTGAAGTCATTTAGAGCCTGGTTTCTGAGGTGAAGCAATTTAACTTCATTGCTGGTTTATGTGTCTGCAAAGGGCTCTGTGGCCTCAGTTTGAAGCTCAGACACTGTCTGTAATAAATAGTGGGGGGAGGGAGAAAGCTCCTTCCTTTGATTATGAGAAGTGTATAGAGTAGACTGGACTTCAGGAAGCCAGCATTGATCTTGAACATCACCGAATACCACGGGCCATGAGGTACTTTCATTTACTATTCTGTCTAAAGATCCCAGCTGGGCCTCACATCCCAGCTCCACAAGGAATCACACAAGGAAATAAGACATCAGCATTCCTGCCTTGCACAGCAGACAGACCATGATTTAGATTTTAGGCAATGGATGAATGTGTGTGTGTGTGTGTGTTTCTATATACATATAGAGATGTGTTTATAAAAATACATGCATGCACTATATGGAGAGAGCAAAACACCATTTGACAAAACTGGTAGTGCAAAGCAAACAAAAGCCTTCTATAACTATTATGTGATTTTTTATTTTGTTTTTCTTTCCCTGATTACCTGGTATGATGGTAACAGGGGCTTGGCTGTCCTTCCCCATATAAGAACTCTTCCCTTACAAGACCAAATGAGTTGTTTGCTCATGCAGCTGTCTGCCTCCTGCACATCTGTCAGGAACCTGCGGTCCAAGAGCTGGGATACAGAAAGTGATGATGGTGTACACAGCCCTCTGCACAGACTGTTTATCTGGTATTATCAGGCAAAAGGGGAGTGCAATATGCCAGGGTGGTTCCAAGTTCTTCAGATCTCTGGAAGGAAATCCTGCCCACCTTTGCCATGGTAATCTATACTGAACACATCTGGGAAGGATTTTCATATGCTGCTATTTTGAGGAAAACTTCTGGTTAAAAATGACATCCAAACAAGATGAGTTATTAAGCTGGAAAAAACTGTTGGGAGATGGGAGTTGCTTCCCTTGCCCTTGCCTCACTCTGCACATGCAGGAGAAGGATCGGAGAGCTCCAGTTCGGCAGAGATTTACTCTGGAGGCAATGTTGTGCACTTTTGCAACACTGTAAATAATTCCAAGATCTGTCTGTATGAGAGCTCTGGGAGGAAAAAACAACCCCTGTTCATGCCCCAGCAGAGAGACTCATTCTGATGAACACATCTATCTGCCAATGCCTCCCTGATTGCCCCCGTGCCACTGGTGACTGGGCACGACTCCCCTTCCCAGCTGTGTGTAGGCCACTTTGACACCTGGCACAGAATCTAAGAGCAAGAGCATACATGTCCTTTGAAGACTTGTTCAGTGCCCTGTTAGTGCCTAGAGAGAATGAAGGAGAAAGATATATCCTGAGCAGGGTTGCAGAGCTGGGTCTGAGGGATGGGCTAGTAGCAGAATGGACAAAAGCCTGGCCATAAATGAGAGACTGGGAACTGCTGGTATTGCTTGAGACTGGGAGAAAATAGGAAAGCAAAATGGGAATATGCTGAAACAAACATGCAAACAAAAATAAAAAATGGGACAAATTGGTGAAGGAACTATGGAAAAAGAGAGAAGAGACTGTGATGGTTTGTAAGAAGACAATGCTGGTTTCTAGGGTTCTCTAAACCTGGGAATCACTGCAGGGACCTGGAGCACCCACGAAGAACTGCAAGCAGCAGCGACTGAATCTGTGTAAGCTCCCCCCAGTAGCATTTCAGGAGTGGCTGCAGCAGGGATTGAAGCCTTGCCAGCCCACAAACACACGCTCCCTGTGACACCATGCCAGCCACTAAGGAGCACAGGGCACTCTGGTGCACCTCCACCCCAACACCCAGTAACCCTGGCACCCCTCCCCTGGTCCCACTCAGATCCCTGGTTTTCCTCCCCAGTGCTGATTTTTCCATTTCTCTCTTGTATTCATTTTTATCCCTCTGGCTTCTTTAACTGATGGGAGCTCTTTGTTCAAAAATAAGCCCTCTTTTGAAATAGTGTTACTTCTCTCCTTGAACTTTTCCCTGTGAATGACTTGACATTAAGCTGATAGTTGCTCTTAACCAATTGTTAACCTATTAGTGGAGACCATAAAAATTACTGAAAGGCCAAGGCTAAAGCTGTTTAAATGAGAAATATTTCTACAGAACTCCCCCGAGATGAAATAAAAAAGCTCCTGCCGACAGAGCGGCTGCCAGTTTGAGACTAACGGGTTTGAAGATGATGTTTTGCTAACAGCAGTTAATCAGTAAATTCCCATTACTAATAAGGCCATCACTCTTGGCTGAAGCTGCAAATTACATGTTATGTTTCTTGGTGCCGAAGATAAAGTGTTCTTTAAATTTTGCATCTGCAAATGTAATGTTTAGCACAAAACACCATCAGGAAAAACAAGAGGAAAATTGAAAAAATGCCACACACATTCTGCATCAATTTGCTTCACTGTCACTAAAATTACATATCTTTTTTGTTTTGGTATTTATTGCCACCTTGAAATTTATATTTAGGAGGGGAATGGAAACCACGGATGCTTTAGTTTTGATCTCAGGCACCCTGCTGCTGCATGAGAGGCATCCTAAAGTCAGACATAGCCTGATGTAAGTGAAAACAGAACTGGCTCCTGTCACAAGACAAAATTAAAAAGAAAACAACCTGAAAAGTTTCATTATAATGTTGCATCTTGATTGTCATCCAGATCTTTTGCTCGTTTACAACATTGCAAGTTTGGCTTCCTTCCACTGATGCAATCATCATTCTAGATTTCAACTCTCTTACTAGAGAGTAGGATTTTTGCCATCAGTGTCCACAGAAGAGTACAAAAATGTGTTTTATGATGGTTAGAGAGCTGGAGGCACTCGTTGATTACCATTCCCTTTTGTACTGCTTTCTGTGTCCCAGACACAGCCAAATTCAGAATCAGTCCAGTTGCTTGGAAATGGAAGATGAGGAGTGCCAATAGCTAACTCGACAGCAGGGCTTTTTTCCAGTATGAAATGTTCTTAATCTACATTTCCAGAGACAGTCATGCAAAAGTCAGCTGCTTTAGGCAAAACTCCTCCCTCCTATGCCAAATGAGGTTTGCAGGGACACAGCAGCCTCACTACTGCTGTCCTCTTACTTCGTAACAATGCGTCTACATGCCTGACACCCCTCCATGACTTTCAGCAGCAACTTCAGATTTACTGGGCTGTTGTTAAGAGACAGATTTTGCCCTGCACTCCTAATTCTGCATAGGACTGTGTGCACAGGTGCAGGCAGACACAGGCCAACCTGGCAGCAGTGACCATGGTCCCACTCAGAGTTGGCGGATGTTGGTTGGCCTGTGGAGCACTTTGTTCAGCTCTGTGCTTGGGTGGGTGCAGGCAGGAGGCCCTCACTGTTGGTGCTGATGGGGATGTTTCCCTATTCTCCTCTCTTTCCCCATTAGTGTTGGGTTTGGAACCAACCCCCCTTTTTTTTCCAGTGCTGCTGGGCAGCCACTTTCTGGAGCATGCAAAAAAAGCCATGACCCCCTGGGGAAGGAGGGGTGGTGTAATGGTGTAGGGGCAGCAGACAGGAAATGTTGTGCTTTGATTCAAGGGAAGTTTTTCCCCCACAGAGAAAAAGCTGAAAGACAACAGTTGTTTTGAAGGAGAAGCATATGTGGCCCAGGAAAATACAAAATATGTTGTGCACTCCGTGATATCCTCACTGGAGCAAGCAGTGCCTGTCAGAAATCAAGAAGGGCTCAAGACCAGAGGGTCAGAGCCTGATACCAAAGTGTCTTTTGAATCCCTGGCGCTGTGTTTTCTTGGCACTGAAAAACTTGCCTGTGAATTTCTCAGTCAAGATGATGCCGGCTGGTGATGTCTGGTGTTTTCTTCTTCACTTTCATTTCTGTTAACACATCTTCTGCGTTCTCTTAGAGCTATGTATGGCTTCCTTTTGGGTGGAATTCTGTAATTTTTGGCTGTGCTCTGCTTTCTGCATTTTCTGCACTCATTTCCCCACTTTTGCTTTCACCTCTGTATCCTTCCTTCACTTAGCAGCTAACCTTGTATTAATCATTGTTTCCCTGTTCCTTGCTCTCCTCATTTACAACAGCTTGGTTCTTCTCTCACAACTTTGTATTTTCTACCAGAAAATCTGCTTCCAGGGTGATCCTTCCTCAAGATCACTATGAAACAAAATGTCAGCTAGGAGTTTTCTGCCTTGAACTGGGAAATGTTGACAGCCATGAAAGTCAAGGTCCAGGGAACAGGTCTGGAAAGCTGGGAACTCATTTTCTGTGGCAGTTGTACAATATGAAGTCTGTAAGTGGCCTGCTCAGAGCAGGCCAGTGACCTCCACTGCAATTCTCAGTTTTTCTCACCCTATTGCCAAGGATGCTCAATGTAAGTTTAACTTTGTCAAGTTTTCTCAGCCTTACCTCGGTGCACCTACCTGCACACAGCACTTAATAACAATTCTTCTCTGAATGAATATTTTTAGACAGTATATCTCAGGTGCTGGCATTCACCTGAAGTTTTAGCTGACACAAGCTTAAAATTAAGCACAGTGAAGTAGGATAAGTTGTCTTACATAGAGACACATATACATATATTTATACACACACACACATACATGTAAATGCAGTGATCACCATGTACAGCAAACTGCACATCCCAGAGATAGGAGATGAACCAGGTTTCTATTTGAAGTCTCTCTCAAGCACCCTGATTGAAATGTTCAGCTTTCCCAAACTGCTGCCTCTATGTGTTGCACTGAAAGAGCTTCAGTTGGACCCATGCCAATGAAATTCTTTCCAGCTTGTCTTTCTGAATATTTCCCTATCTATCTCCTTTTGACATTCTACCTGCTAGCCCTTTGATCAATTTTCACAGCTCAGACAGAGGGTAGAGGCTCAGAGATGCTGAGATCCATCAAGTTTTACCCATGAAGTTCCTATGCTGACACACAACCCTTTCTCTGTGAAGCAGTCAGCCTCAAAACCACACTGTGACTGGTGTGTCCACTGCCATGAGCAGCTACTTCTACTTGAGGGACAAACGTCCCAAACTGTGATCCTCAGGGCTGTTTTTTAATGTCACTTCCATCAAAAGGTCCTGAAGGAACACATCCTTCACCAGAGAAGTGTCCTGGAGACCCTAACAACTTGATTTTGAGTATGAGGAGTGGTTTCTGAGCCCACACTAAAATAAGAATCTCCACATACATTACTCGTTCTTTCAAAGTACTCAAAATAAACATCCTTCTGCCTTATGTCACCTGGCAGGGTTTTTTAAATCTTTCTCCTGGGAGATGCAGATTCTAACCACCTCGCTGGTTAGCATGCAAAACAGAGAAATCATAACACCCCTCACTGGGCCTGTAAATTTATGATGGCATATTCCACACCTCAATAAGCCGTCTAGTCACCAAGCTGCCAAATAAAAGACCTGCCACCATGTCACCAGGTTGTCTTTTAGAAGGCTGGGCTCTATCTGAACAGAAATGCATTGGCCTCTAGTTCCACAAGGTTTAAGGCTATGAATCCTAATTGAAACAAAGTACCTCCTTCAGCAAATAGAGCTCTTCCACTCTGGGATGAGGGCATAAAATTGAAGATGAGCCCTTGTCTGTAATGCTTCTTTTCAGCAAGCTTCATGAAGACCTCAGCCTTCACACACTCACAAATGAAGAGGCATCTTGTGCAGGGACAGGAACATAAAATTCAGATCATGGACTTTTGAGTACTGTTATGAAATGAATGGTTTACAAATCTCCTCCTGCATATTTAACAGAGTCGGCTAGCCCAGCTGAGTTGCAAGAAAACCTTCATCTGAAAACAACAAACTCAGAGTTGACTGTGGGGGAGGCAGGAAGGGGGTGGTTTTTCTCTAAATTTCCAGGTCTTAATTTTCCATTTCCACACATGAAGCTGTCTCCTGTGTTTTATTTATCCAGTTTGAAGTATTTCAACTTGGTCTTGATTTTACTGACTTGGGTATTTTTATTGGCTCTACCATCCCTCAGCAGCAGCAACTGAGAATGGGTCCTTCACAGCCAAACCATGTCCATGCCTGTGAACAAGAATCAACAACAGTAGCCATGGGCAGCAGTGGCCTCCCAGAGAAAAACTACCCAAAAGAGTGTGCAAACCTCCGAGGCAATCTGTTATACTAGAAGGAAAAAAACCCTCCATTAGAACAAATGGAGCACTCTGGGTTTCCTTTGGTGGTTAATGAGATGACTGGTTGTTTCTTTTGCAGAGAACTGTTACGCAGGAGTTTTCAAATGTGAACTGGTTCCTTTTAAGCCAGCTGTATAGTTCCACACACCAGCTTCAAGGACTGAGAGCTACAACCTTTGTTTAGCTCAGAACCAATTTCAAATGAGCAATCTGAGTATGAGACTCTCCAGTTTAAGAAGTAAACTAAATTAGAAAGCATGATAAATTTCTACAGTTTACTTAGCTTCAGATTTCTCTGAAGCTTTTCATGCATATCAGAGAAATCCCAGCACCTATATTTTCTGCAAATAAAAGCACTATTCATGTTAATTGATTTTTATATTGTAAATTTATTACCTAGAGTTTCATGCTATGTGGCCATGTGGTTAAACAGTCTGCAGCCCACCTCTGGCTCAGAACCGATGCTTGCATTAAAACTCCACATGGAGAATTCTGCAAGTTCAAGACCCACCACAACACAGAGTCCAGCACAACAGAGGTTTCCCAAATTCACCAGACCTATCCTCAGGCAATGAGCAAATGTGCACTGAGGGAAGAGCCCTGCTGGTCACAGAAACCATCCAGGATCCGGCTCAGGGGTTTGAGAGGAGCTTCAAGTCACGGAGCCTGTGTCAAGCCTGGAAATGTGCACAGCAAGAAGAGGGAGCTGGAGGCTGAGCAGCACAAGCAGGCAACACTGCTTAAAGATGCCTGGAGCTAAAAGGAAAGGATGCAGAAAAAAAAAGGAAAGTAAAAATAAGTTATACCTTCTAATATTAAAAAAATATATCTGAAGATTCATCCAAAATTCTAAGTGTCAGTAATTTCTGAGTGCACAACAGAACTGTTTGCTTTTATTAAATTTTGTTCTCTTAAATTATGACCTCTGCCTGGATGTTTCTGTTTCAAAAAGAGCAGAACCATTTCTTCCCTCTCTTTTTATTTTTGTCCAACTTTCCACAAAACCCTTCACCTCTAGCTAGAGAGGAGGCCTGGAAAATTTCAGCCTTCTAGGTGAAACTTTTGGATAGTTGCAAGAAAGTGAAAACAGGGAGATATAACATAATGGAAACACTTTGGCAGCCTTAGTTATAGCTGTCACCAATGTTCCAGCCTTAATGAAAACTTTCCTGAAGTGAGGCTGGAGCAGACTAATTAACCCAAAGAGGGCCTTTCCTGACCTCGCTGTGGTTTGCAGGCAGGCTGAGCCCCCCCGAGACAGAGAGAGCTGCTCAAGCTGCCATGTTCCATATTGGAAGGGGCTTGAATCTGTAAATCAAAATGTTATTTCTGCCCAGGATTTATTTCCCTTCACCTTGGGGTGAGAGGCCACAATGACTTGCCCAGGACAAGAGTTTTCTGCATTCCTGGTTTGCAAAAAATCCTGTCTGGTAATCCCTGAGCACCAGCAGTGCAGTTCTGGCCAGCTTCCCTGGACCTGCCATCCCACCACCCGCCAAGTTTCCATGGAAAGGACACTTGGCCTCACCTGACAGGAGACAGAGGTGTTGGTGCCAAACTGCTGGATTCTCAGCAGACTCAGACAAACAGACCTTGGCTCCTGGCTCTCTTTCCCTCACAGGGCACCCCTGACCCTGCAAGGTCAAGAGCGTGAGCCTCAGTGCGGCGCCCCAGCCAAGCGGGAAAGGGTGCACAAAGACTTTTCCCACCAGAGCTCTGCCCACAGCAGTCCCAGACAAGAGCAGTCCCAGAGCTCCACCATGTCCAGCCAACCAAGTTCAGGGAGTAGGCACCCTTGGCCCCCAAGGGCTCTGTGTTTGCTCTAGATGACCAGCTGGTGGTTTTGAGAAAGGTTTGTGGTGTGTTCTGCATTGTTGGCTGGTTTGCAACATGTAAAAATAACTGTGCTCTAGGTTACAGAGTCATAGAATATCCTGATTTAGAAGGTTTGATGACCCACCAGGATCATCAAAGTCCAACTCATATTATGCCCTACTGGCAATCCACACTGGTTTTGAAACTCCACAGCACTATCCCAGTGGCTTCCAGGGAGAGCCAAATCCAACCAGCACTTTACTCATCATCACTTGTAACTCTGTTACCTGAGAATCACATTCAGATAAAACCAAGATACTGATTTAGTATTTGTCACTTAAAATAATTAATTTTTGGCCCAGACTTTTACAGTGCTGTTCAACTTCAAGAATTCAAATAAAAGAGTTTTCCTTATTACTTTGCAAGGTCCTGCACCTGGTCTGGGAAAACTCCCAGTGTCAATACAGGCTGGGGCAGGAAATGACTGAGAGCAGCCCTGTGGTGAAAGGCTTGGGGGGTCTGGTGGCTGAGAAGCTGTACATGAGCCAACAGTGTGCACTCACAGCCCAGAAAGCCAACTGTGTTCTGAGCTGCATCAAAAGACTTGTGACCAGGAGGTTGGGGGAGGCCATTCTGCCCCTCTACTCTGTTCTTGTGAGACCACACCTGGAGTGCTGCATCCAGGTCTCCAAAGAAATGACATAGAATTGGTGGAGCAAATCCAGAGGAGGACCACAAAAATTATCAGTGCTGGAGCACCTTCCCTAGGAAGACTGAGAGCACTGAGATAGCTGGGGTTGCTCAGCCAGAGAAGAAAAGGCTCCAGGGAGACCTTAGAGCACATTCCAGTACCTAAGAGGCTTATAAGAAAGATACAGGGACAAACTTCATTATCAGGCTTAGTAGGGCCTGTAGCAATAAGACAAGGAGTAATGGTTTTTAACTAAAAGGGAAGAGATTTAGGGGAGATATAAGGAAAGAATGTTTCACAAAGAGACTGGTCAAATATTGGAACAGGTTACCCAGAGAGGTAGTGAATGCCCCATCCCTGCAAACATACAAGGCCAGGTTGGGTGGTGACAGGAGGGTATTTGTTTATATTGATACACACAGATTTTTTGGTGTCTATCCATCAGGAGTAAGTCAGACTTGTGGTGACAGTTGCCAGTTTTGCTCTGCAAATGCAATTGAACATTGATTTGGAAGAATATAACATGAAACAACAATCGTTTGTGTGTTGTTCCTCTTGTCCCCTTAAAAGAGGAAAGTTTCTGGCCCCTCATCTTGAGGATTGCCAGAAAAACAGTTGATTTTGCATCTAACATAACAGAGGTATGGGAAAGAAAGGGTAAAGGATCCTCTAGCAGCAAATCTACTATGGGTGGAGAAAGTTTCTGTTGTGTCAGAAGCTGCTTGACACAAGGCTGCTGCCTCCCCTGCTTCACTGCTCATTTCTGCCTCCCCTCTTCCTTCTCCTCCTCCTCCAAATCCCTTCCTCTCTCAGGATGAACCAAACAGCAACAGTGAATTTTGCAGAGCTAATCCAAGTCAGGGCTAAAAGCTTCCAGGAGAGGTTTGGAACAAACAGCTGGGGCTGCTGGCAGAGGTTAGAGGAAAATGTAAAATAATAATAAAAATCAGTTATCATTTGTAAGTGGCAGACTGGCTACTGTTTAACAACCCTACCTGTGACCAGGATTATACTAATATTAAAACCAGGGATATCAGTGATGCCAAGTGCTTGAAAACCATTACATTTAAGCACAAAGGCTCTTAGAGGAGCCGTTCACATCTCGCTGACATACAGCTATCAGGCCACTCAGAGTCTCTAAGATATATGAAGCAATTGAAAGGACACATACTGTAATTACAGGGATATACAGATATGTATGTTTCAACCTTAGCTTCAGAGCAATAAATCCTTGCCAGGTAGATAAATCTTTGGTTGGTAAGAGAGGACTCTTGCCGCTGGTTCCTGTAAAGTAAACGTGCTCTCACATTAATAAGCTTTTAAAGTGAATAGTTTCATTGATTTTGGTGGGGTTCCTTGCAGAAGTGAGGATTGTAATGTTTCTTCCAAAGAAATCTGACCAGGACACATTTTTTTGCAATGTATTTCAGGCACATTTGCAGTAAAATGTAGTAACTTTTCCAAATGGAGGGGTCAGTGTGTTTCTTTTCCATTATTAAGCCAGTGATCTACATCAGACAGCATTTTTCTACATAGTAGTCCTTGATACCTCTCCTGCCAGCAGGTTTCCCCACCACACAAGGGAATAACCATGCCAATGTTACTCTATCTGACACCCTGCATTTACTGCACCAATGGGTGAAAAATAAGGGCACAATGCTCACAAAATGCCAGCAACTGAGTGTATGTATCTTCAGGGTTTATCCTTGTATTGTCAAAGGATTGACTTGGTCTGGTTTTTACATGTGCAAGTGGTTGCCTTAGCCACGGCAGAATTGCCTAGAAGCTCCATTTCAGATTGTAGTATCTCTCTGACTGGCACTCAATGGAGGCAACAGAAGAAGATGCAAAAACCACATATATACCCAGGTGTTTTGCCAGTTCCTGTCAGCTAACAGCTGGCTTGTGCTCTGGAAAACCTAACTCTGTTTGTCTTTCTGTAAATGTTATCCTTTTAAAAGTTCCTCTGCCTTCAAAGTACTGTGGCAATGGTATGCTCAGATTAATATGCAATGCTAAGAAATCCTCATACTGACTTCTTTCTTTCTTTCCACACCGTGAAAGGTAAATAGCACTATTTAACCTATCCCTCCTTTGCCATTATTCTGTTATTCTCTCCTTGCAAGGAGAGATGTATCCATCTACCTGTCCTTTGCATGTAAACCTTTCCACACTTCCAACCGCTTTTGCTACCCATCCTCAGTACCAATTTATTTCCCCCCCAGTTATGTCCAGGTAAGCAGATCCAGCTCAATCACAGCATGGACTATTTCATAGTATTCCTGTGCCAGTCTGTAAGTATCACAGGAATGTATCATCTTATTCTGTGCCAACAAGGTTTTTGGATTATTTTTTCCTATTTGCTAGACAGTCTGTGACCCTGAGGGGCTCAGACACTGGCAGGGACTATTTAGACAACACAAATAATTAACCCTTAATTAGCTGAAACCTCCAAGTCTAGCCTAACCCTTGAGAAAGGTTTAAGTTAAGCTCAGTGAGGCTTGGGAAACTTTGTGGCTTGCAGGATTGTCTTTTTTTCCCTCTGAAGTACTTTCCCAATTAAGCAGTATTTCTGAAGAGGCTGTGGAATTTGGATCGTTATAGGTGACAGTCCTTGGGAGCTCTGAGGAAAGGGCCGGAGGGAATAGTCCCCTCTTTCACTTGAGCAATGAGGTGACTGCCCTGGAAATCACTTCTTTTAGTGCCTTATTAGTATTCTGACATATTGCTCATCCTATTAAAAATTACCTTGTCACCAGTGCCTTTACTAACTGTCATAAGCATGGAAGGGGCATTAGCAGGCAATTCATTAGCTGTGCTCTGTTCCAACACTCTGAAGTTATCCACAGCTGCTGAGGAAGGGTTTCTTCTATAGGGGATGGAGCCTGCCCTAGAAACAGCCATAAAGATGCACACACCTGCAAGGGGGTAGCCTAGAGGTCACAGCATTATTTTCCCCTGTGTTGCCTGCTGAACAAGATCAAGTCTGTTTCCCCCCTGAGTCAGAAAAAGTGAGAAAAGCCATAAAAATAAAGGGTGGGGCAGGGGCAGCAAAAAAATTTCAAAGAAACAGCATCACTGCTCTTCACCCCAAATCTTTCTTGTACTTTTTCAAAAAAGATTCCTGGACTAAAAAAAAAAAAAAAAAAAAAAAAAAAA
>VZUA01051256.1:6316-18032 GCA_013401035.1 Horornis vulcanius
ATATTTTGATAGGAAGGAGCCTGTTAGCACAGCTTGAAGTGTGATGGTTTTGTGATGTTTCCCAGCTCAGATAATACAGGAATTTCCCTTTAAAAGCTGCTCCAGCTAAGCCAGAGCTGCTGAAGGGACCGTGAGCCCTGAGGAAAGAAATCCCCAGAGCTCCTGGTGTCTCCTGCGGGGCTCCCAGCTGGGCCCTGCCAGGATGTGATGACATTTCCTGCTCCTTTTCCTCCCCTGATCCCCTCATTTTCCTCTCCTGTGCCTCTCCCTTTGCCTGGGGTGTGATGTCCCTGCAGCAGCTTCACCCCCCAAGGGAAAGGAGTTCCCAAATCTCAATTTTGCAGCCCCAGCCCTGCTCCTGCTCAGGAATTCTCTGTGTGCTCCTTCCCGAGGTGCAGAGTGGTGCCTGCACCACCAACATTTCCCGTGCCAGGTGCCCTCCCAACTTCCCAGACCTGGAAGTGAAAGAATCTGTGTGTTCATGAGGAGAGCAGAATGTCAGAGCACCCTCAGTTCTCGCTGAGAGCATCCCCAGATAGAATTTTTTAGACACAAGGATATAAAACTGCAGAGAAACTTTTGCTTTGGACCAGAAAGAGCTTAAGCAGAAAAAAAAAAAAAAATCTCAAGAAAGAAAAACAAGTTCCTCTAAATATTTAAAAGATTTAATTTTTATTCTAATAATTTTAATGAAGTATATAAATTTTTAAATGAGATTTTCTTGGGCTCAGTTTTTCACATCCTCGGTTCCATCCCCTCCCAGGGAGCAGCTCTGGGAGAGCATCAACATTTTTATTTTCCCTGCAGGATCTGGGCTTTGTTCTGGTGGCAGGGGAAGGATCAGATCCAGGTGCTGGGAATTGTTGGGCTGTTTCCTATGGCTGGAATCAAAACCACGTCAGGAGGAGCAAGGGCTGGTTTGGGATGGAGAGGAAGGAGCTGATGGAACCACAGGAGAAACCCCAGCTCCACCTTTTGGGAGGGATTAATTTAATAATTTCAACCGTGGATAAATTGAAAAATTCACCTTATGGCATCCAAGTGAAACTGGCTGAAATTTGTCCCATTTTTTTGACATTTCCCCACATGCTTCAGTGCCAGGGTTAAGAGAGTAAAGCCTTTTTTAGGCCCAAGAATGCCAAGAGAAGTTGCTCTATCTTAGGCTTTGGCTAAAACATGGGTATATAAGGAATTAAGGGAAAAAAAGAAGAGACAGGGGAAGGGAATGACTAAGAATACCTCCTGATATTTCTCCTTTATTTCCATAAGGGGTAATAACTCATGAGCAATCCGGCAGAGGGCACTTTCTTTAAATAGAACATTCTGATTCACAAGCAGAAAAAGGAAATAAATATTTTCCTTTCGTCTTCGAGAGCCATCCCTGAATACCAGCTCCTGAAGCAATATTTTATCAGCCACACGTTCAAAGAGGGGAGAGAAAAAAGAAAAATCCCATGAACAGCTCAGTGGTGACCGCAGTGGTTTGAAAAATTGCTTTTTTCATTGTCAAAAGCCCTGCAGAAGTCAGGGCACCTCTGGAATTTTAACCTACAGAGAGACTCAACCTGGGGTTTGTCCACTCCCAGCCAAGCCTGGAGCACAGGGAGCTTTTGTAAAGGAAATGATCAATAAGGGAAGGCATAAATATACATGGGCTCTGAGGGAGGCAGAGAGCTCTCAGAGGCAGTTTGGGAAGGTGGGAGCCACTCAAAACAACTCCTTTTGGGGTTTGCAGACTGCTGGGAGCCACTCAGGAGGCTGTTGGTTTTTTGGGAATCAGCCTCATGCTCCTGACTGCTCAGAGGTGTTCATGTGGGCTCCAGGGGTGTGCTCAGGGTCAGCAAACCCTTCCACAAACCCCACCTGAGCTCCTGGTCGATCCTAAAGTCTGAAAGTTTTAAATTAAATCTCTTTGCCTCAATCCGTGCGATGCAAGAAGTACCAACAGCGAATTTTCCCAAGTAAAATTGTTGTGTTAATTGCTTTTAAAGAATGGGAAAATCACATTCTCTGCATAATTTGGCACCGTCCTCCTCTTCCCATGGCAAATACAGAGCAGCACTACAGATCTGGAGAGCTGGTAAACGTAGCAAGACTAACTTTGTTTGGGATTTAGGACTTCACACATTTTGGCACTTCAGTTGCTCTGGAAAAGCCAGGGAGTTTTGTTGTATTTAGGGATGGAAATGAAGGGTTGGGTCTATGGCTTTTTCTGGGGTGGGACATGGGTGAGCTTGGTTCTTCACCCTAACACAGGGTGAATTATTCACCCTTTGCTCTTTTTGTGTGTTTGTTATTCCTCTTTTTGCATCTTCCATCCCAGCACAGCGCTGGGACCTGGGCAAAACAGAGAGAGCTCATCTTTGTAAAACGAGGGCTGCTTGTCCAGGGAAGGTGTGGAGCTGAGTTTGAGTCATTTTTAGAAACATGAGTGGAAGAATCCCAGCTGCAGGAGGAGGGCCTGGGGTCAGGCAAGGTGGGGAGTTGGCCCTTGGGGTGGGAGGAGCATTTCCAGGGCGTGGGGGTGTCCGTGGAAGTTATTCCCAGGCATGGGCTCTCCTCCTCAAGTTGTCACTGAGGCCCAGCTGCTTTGTGAGGCACCCCTGTAAAATCTCCACCTTGGCTGGGGTGTGCAGCTCTCCTGATTTCCTGGGCCCCTCTGCCCTCAGAGCAAACAGAGAACAAAATCATGGAACCCAAGGAAGGGTTGGAAGGGACATTAAAGCCCATCCCATTCCACCCCCAACACCTTCCACTACCCCAGGGTGCTCCAAGCCCCTTCCAACCTGTCCTTGGACACCTCCAGGGATCCAGGGACAGCCACAGCTGCTCTGGGCACCCTGTGCCAGGGCTTCCCCCCCCTCACAGGGAGGAATTTTTTCCTAATCTCTAATCTAACCCTACTCTCAGTTTGAAGCCACTTTCCCTTGTCCTGCCACTCCAGGCCCTTGTAAATAGTTTTTTCTCCATCTTTTTTGTCGGCTCCCTCCAGAGTGCTAAAGGCCACAATTAGGTCACCTTCTGCTCTCCAGGCTGGACAATCCCAACTCTGCCTCAGCAGAGCTGCTCCATCCCTCTGCTCATCCTGGAGCCTCCTCTGGACTCTCTCCAGCAGCTCCATCCTGTGCTGGATCCCAGGGCTGGAGGCAGGGGGGTCTCACTCCAGGCCCAAGTGGAGCTGGGATCAGGTTCCAGAGAGGTGCCAGTGGCCTGTGAGCCTTTGGTGTGTCTGCTCTGATGGGATGTGCAGGTTCCAGAGAGAAGTGTCCATAAAGGAGACCTCTCTCAGGGGTCTCCATCAGAAGCACAGGCTGGAGGGTGGCTCATCACAGCTCCCCATCATTTACTCTCTTTTCCTAGAAAGGCACAAAAAGTCATTAAAGAAAATGAGTGTTTTCCACTGGGGAGTGTTGTCACCCCGTGTGCTGCACTCTCCTTGCTGGGGTTTGTTTGGGCTGCTCTTGGCCACGTGCTGCTGAGGAAATAAATCCCTGCGTGTCCTGGAAGCCATGCCCAGAGCCTGAGCGGCGCAGCCCTGACCTTTCAGAGCCACCTCTGTGTTTGGTGCATTTTAAAACCTGTCTGCTACAGTTCAGCCCCTTCATGCCCGTGTGGCACTGAGACCTTTCCCTCAGCACACACGGGAGGTTCTTCCCTCCCTTTTGCTCTGAGCAGGCAGGCCCGGGCTCCTTCCCTTTGGGAGAGCGCCCTGCTTTAATCGTACATCTCATTGTGCCATCCCTGCTCAATCCTGTTCAAAAACACCTCCCTCTCACCCCTGTCCCCCACCTCCCTTTTCCCATTTAGATCTCCCTGAAGCCCATTCTCCCTTATCAGCACAGTAATTTCGTGAGCAGAGCTTGGATTTCTGCCGTTTAGGCCCCGGCCATTGTCTGTCGCAGCTGCAGTCAAGATAAACCCTCACCCAGAACAAAGTTGGAATGACCTTTTACAAGCAGAATCTGCCTTGTTTCCCTCCAGACTAATTTATCAGCCTTCATTTCAGCCTAGTCTCTCAGCAGAGGCCTGAAAGAACATTACAGAGAGCATGAATGAACAGGGGGATTAAGATGCTTGGCTAGTCCCTCTTTTTCATCAGACACCTTCTGGATTTGCCGGGATGTAAGCTGTAAATGACCGTAAGTGGTGAACTGCCTTAAACTTGGAGCGAGGGGAAGGGAAGGGGTGGAGGGGGAGCCACCACAGCCAAATGTTTGGAAAAGAAGAGGGATGTGAGGAGCTGGATAAACCTCCTGTCTTGGAGGCAGAGAGTAGCAGGGCTGAGCAGTGTCCTCAATCCTTTCCAAGGGCTCCGTGTCTGTCCTCCAGCAGGGCAAGGGAGGGGGGCAGGCTCAGCTCCTTCAGAACAGTTAACAAGGCAAATTTAAATCCAATTTATTGATTCAAAGCAAGTTTTAAAAACTGGGTTACATCCAAAGTGTTTTGGTGCAGCAGAGCAGCAAAACTTTCCCTCGTGAGTGTGATTTTAACGCTGCAAGAGGGGAGGTTTTTTGAATTGAACTTGACAAGTGTCAAAGATCCCAACAGGAAACCCATGATTCTCCTGTAGCTGACAACTGCCATAGTCCACAGGAATTGCTGAGAGGAGGGGAATAAATATTTGTCTCTTTGAAGGAGGGGAGAGTTGTCAGCTGTAGTTGGAGTGAATTTCCTGTCGATGCCACACAGGCAGCTTTAGTGGGACTGGGTAATTCCACCCCTAAACACCATAAAACATCAGATTCTGTTTTCCTGCTTACACCTTTTAGCTTCCTTCATCTTTTATGTAATGAAGGAAAAGGTTATTAAACACCTTGGAAACTTTACTGCTCCATCACAGCCTGTTCAGCTGAGCGGGGGGAATCCTTATCAAACTTGGGTTGTTGTGTTTCTTTCCTTGGAGTGACTAAAAAGTTTTTTCAGGGGGGAGAATTCAGTGCAGCCCCAGGGATTTTGGTTCTCACTGGGGCTTTGGTGGTGCCTGGTGTCCTCTGGCAGGGTGGATTCCAGATGGGAATCCTGGTGGAACTGCTGGGAGCAGAAATATCCCGACCTAAAACCTGCAGAGCTTGCACCTCTAGTGTTTTATTTGGACTTTTGGTAGATCAGAACATTCTGGAATGTTTTGGCTTTTGGTGGAAAGCAAGGAAGGTGGAGCTGCAGCGGGGATGTGGCAGCAGTGAGTGAAAATGAGCAGTGGGACCAGTTGGTGAAATGGGTGTTGCACTCTCAGCTGACGCTGAACATCAACCACAGGGTGTTCAGAGGTGGGTGCAGATAAAAGATCAACATTTCTGGAATGGTTTTAAGGTATTTTGAGAAGTCATACCTGTATACCATTAAATTGTGTACCTATATAATAAAAGAGTATACCTAATTTTAGGTATTTTAAGGAGTTCACCCCATTCACTGGCCCAGCCTGGCATTTGGGCCTATGGGACCACACACACCAATAAATCCTACTGCAGTAAATGGTATTTCCCTTTCTGAGCAATAACCCCCTCAGAGCAGTGTCTTGTGAATGCAACAGAAACATCCAGACTTCTCTAAACCTCTGCAAGGCTTGTGATTTAATTTCAGCATTTGGGTGCAAGTTCAGGCTGTGATTCCTTTCTCTCTCCTGTGTCCTACCCCCAATTTGTTCCTTTGCAGCCTTTAGCCATTACATGGAAGGTGCAGGATTTTCAGAGTTGATGCAATCTTTTTTTTTTGGTGTTTAGTCCCCTTTTTAGCTTAACAATTCAAAAGTTGCACTGTTGGTAACTTGCACCAAGTTTACTCGTGCTGAAACCAAAAGTGAGGGCAGCTCGTCTCTTAAACACCAACTGAACCATGGTCCCAAACCTTGATTTATGGATACTCCCCCCTTCAGAAGTGAAGGATCTTCTGCTATCCCTAAATGGTTTTATCATCTCCAAAATGAATTTCAGCAGCATGGCAGGGAGGTGGAGATGGTGCCTTTCTGTGGAGGCAAAATGCAGATGCTTCAAGCAGATTATTTTTGGCTCTTGTCCAATTTCTTGCCCAGTTTCCTGGGAAATGGACAGAAAGAAGCTTAATTTCTTCTAGTCCCCTGCAGCTCTGCTTGGGGTTTAATAAGCACAGAAGGTGATTTAAGGGGAAAAAAAAAAAGGCAGGAAGTTCAGCTCCTTGTTGAGCTGTCTGTGCTCTTTGGAGCAGAAATTGGGGTTTGCTGCTGAGTGGAGGAGCAGCACACCCCAGATGGAAGTTCAGCAGCAGGGATGGTGCCCAAAATGTTCAGTAGCCCTGAGTGGGCCAAACCCACCACAGATTACCTTCCATTCAAATAAACACGAGGTCATTTAATTAAGAATATGCAGGGAAGAATAATCCAAGTTGTGTCTGTGCAAGGCTGAACTTCAAACTGGGATTGTTGTCTAAGAACAAACAGGATCCTTGTACAGGAGAATTTGATGAAACTACTGGGGAAAGAGTTTAAATTAAATACAAGCAAGTTCAGCTTTTTGTAGTGAAAGGCAAATTCCAGAACAGAGGAGATCAGGAGGTTCAGAGAGGACGGGGATGGTGTGAGCTAAATAAACTCATGCCTTCATCCCAGCAGGGATATTCTGTCTGATGTCTCTTACCTGATGGCTCTGGGCACTGGGGAGTGTGAGGTGGACACAGTGGAACTGGGCCAGGCTCTCACAGCCTCCCCAAATCCCACCTCCAGCTTTTATTGTCACTGATCTTGTCCTAAAGTCAGGCAAAAAAACCAACCTGAAAAACACCCTTTGGGAGAGAAGGGGCACTGGAGGCAAAAATCCCCCGAGCAGGGAGAAATGAAACGCTGGTGGGTGATAACAAACAACTCCAAGGGAGGAGCTGTGGGGTCAGGGGCTAAAGCAGGGAATACCTGGAGCATTTCCCTGGGCAAGGGGGGATACCCAGCCCTGTGAGGCCGTGNCAGGGGCTAAAGCAGGGAATACCTGGAGCATTTCCCTGGGCAAGGGGGGATACCCAGCCCTGTGAGGCCGTGGAGCATCCCAGTGAGGCTCCCAGTGCATCCCCACCCCCTGCACTGGTGTCACTGGTGCAAATCCCATTTCCAGCCCTTCAGTATTTTGGTGGATTTTAGATCCAAGCCAGCGTTCTCAGTGTAAATTCTCATCTCGCCTGTGGTTTGTTATAAATGTTTGTAGTTGCTGCTGGAAATTTCAGATTTAGGAATTTGAGCCAAAGTAACTCCTTTCCCTGTCTTTTCCTGTTTTCCAAAGTCACCTCATTTTGTAAAGGGCATGTGTGTGTGTGTGAAATAAATCAGTGTAAATTTACTGCTCACTAGAAATTGTAATTGGCAAGAGTTGGGATATAGCAAATCCAGAATGGGAATGATAAAATACCGATACTGTATCCTTTAATTTATTACCTGTATTATCCACACTCTGTGTTTTCCACTCGCTTCTCTCTCCTTCACGAGTTGTGTTTTCACTAGACTGGCATTTTCCTCCTCTGATGAATTAACTGTCAATTGAAGTTAGTGAGATAAATCAAAACAAATGGACACACTGCTCCATATTGACTTTCTCACTGCCTGATTCCCAGCCCCACTTTCTGAGCACGGGGCTCTTGTTCTGCTCACTTGCTCCTAAGCAAATGGACAAGAAAAGGAGGAATTGGGAGAGGTGGGTGTCTAATAGCCAGTAATTCACGTTTTTCCTTGTCTTTGTTTTATCTGGGGTCTTGTCAATGATGAGATCCAGGCCATTTACCCACAAAGAAGTCACTTGGCATGGTGGGAGAGAGGGAAATGTTAAATGGATTTCAGGAAGCCAACATAGAAGTTCAGGTCTTCTAAAATGTGGTCTTAATCTGCATAAGGAAGGAGTTTTGGGGATAAACATAAGAGTTTAGGTGAAGAGAGGGACACTTTTTATCAGCAGGGGTGATGTGCAGGCCCTCATTGTAAGAGAGACAAGGCTCTAGTGTGAATCCAGAGAGGTTTTTTAACATTTGCTGCGGGAATTCTGGGTGTAAAATGTTGCTGGGTAGGGAACTCCAAGTTGTTAAAGCCTTGGCTTTATCCCAAAACGGCAGAACAGTTTCTGGCTGGTTTGTTCCACTTGTGCAAATGTGAAGTGATCAGGCACCCAAATGATTGGGCTCGTGCCTGTTCCTGATCAGACAAAAACTAAAGCTTTATGTCTATAAATACGTATTTATAGATAAGGCAATCAGTGAAACAGGTCTGTAAGATGGATCAAAGCTTCTCTCTTGCAGACATGTGAGGAGCCCTGCAGGCCCACAGGCCTTCCCTCTGTTGCCACCTCAGTTAGAGCTGCGTGATCAAAAAAATTCCATTGATCCTTTTGAAAGGAGGGGAGCAGAAATCCCTGCCCGTGTCTGCAGCAGTGCCATCTGTGAGTGGATCCAACCCCAGCCACACCTCTGGCTGAGCTGCCTCCTCTGCCAGGGTTCAGTGCTCAGAACAAGCACACGCCTGTCACAGAGCAAGCGTGGAAAATTCTTTTGTTATTTGTTTACTCCTACCTTAAACATCTGTGCCTTTAACACTCAGCTTTGCAAAGCACTGGAGATCAAGCAGGTTTTTCTTTCAGGGCTCTCACCGCCATCCTGGGTCGTGTCTTCCTGAGTAACCTTCAGCAAATAAATTTAACACCTTCTCACCTGGAAGGGATCTCCTGCACTTTAATTCAAGAAGTAAAAGGTTAAAAAGAAAAAAAAAAATGTCTGTGCAGAGGAATGGATGGTGGAAAGGGGTAAAGCCTCTCAGCAGTAGGTTAATTGGAGAGTGGAATACCAGTGTAGATGGGAGCACATAGTTTCCTTGGACAATGTGCTAAAGAACTGGGAGCTGGGAAGGACCAGCTGGGATTGTTAGTGAATTAGCTGAAGTCAGAAACTGCTGAATGGAGCAAAGAAGTAAAGGGGAAATGAAGGTTAGGGTATAATTCAGTCTAAATTAGGTGGGCCATTCACAATGCATAAAAGGGCTCTGAGCTTCCTTTCTTGGGGAAAATGGGGAGGAAAGCTCACTTTTATTTGGATGCGTGTTGAGTGGTTGATTTTAAGAATGTGCATACCTAGAGCCTACTTTTTGGGAGTGCATTATCCCCCATGAGTTTGGAGGAAGCATTGAAAATGCCGTGAGCCTGAAAGACAACAGATTTAGCAAGAAAGCCTCGGGACTGCAGGAGCATTTCATTTAATCTCTGACGGGCTGAAACAAATCCTCTCCATTCCTTCTGCCTCTGCTTGCTTGTTACTCACAGTGAACACTGTACCTGGTCACCTCGGGATCCCAGGTGCTTGGAATCCACCCTGGCCCTCCCCTCTGTGTTATTTGTGATTTTTAACTGCACTCCTGTGCTTTTAATCGTGGCTAAGTTTTGTTTTTTAAGTGGTTCTCCCATGCCAAGGGATGTGGCAGGCAGCACATGGTCTTGGAGGTTGTTTGTGCTACATAAAGCCAGGAAAAAAAAAGAGGGAATTGTATTAATTTAATGCACAAATAGTTAAATTGAAATGTCTCCATGGAGCAGGAGGCCTTCAGCCTTCCAGTGGTGTCTGCCAGGGTGCACTGAGCTCTAATTTAGAAGAGTTTTGCTGCATCCCTTTGGGTGTTGAAGGTCTCTGTAGACCTTCAAATCCATTTGCCCAAATTTGCTTGGCATCCCTCAGAGGTGCATCATCCATCTGATGACAAAAGATCACCATTTTTTTTTCAGTTTTTTAGGTATTCCAGAACTTGGAGCCTTTCTCTGCTCTGAGTGTTGTCTGTGAGTGCAAAGTGATTTTAACTTGGATTTAAGTGGTGTGGATGTGGCCGAGCAGGGCCTGCCAAAGGTCTGGGCCCTTCATCTCCACGGAGAGAAAATCCAAATTTTCTGGTTTAGAACCCTGGGGGGTGCTCTGTGTTTTCTGAACCAACTTTCAGAGCTGTTGTGCTGCATCACCAATAAGATAAAGTCCATCTGACCGTGGTTTTCTCAGACATAAAATGCTTAATAAGGAATAGAGAGCACTGATTTTATCAGGGTGTAATTCCAGAAGTGCCGGGGCTGGAGGTGGAAGTTTTCCCCCTCGTGCTTTACCTGCCAGAGCCTGGACTCGTTTCTGTGTTCACTCCAAAGGCTTATGTCAAGCCCAGTCAATTTAAATGAGATTCAGAACTGGAGCAGCAATAAGTGTTCAATCAAAGTATTTGATAAATCACTTAAACAATCTCGCAGATTGCAAATTCTGTAAATGCAAGTTCTGCACTTATTCAAAACTAGTGAATGTGACAGGGCTAAGAGACAGCAAAGTCAAAACAGCGGGAAGGAAAACTCAGATTCTTTGATGAGATTAAAATACCAGCAATTGCAGTGGCAGGCAGGTAGGGCTGTGCTGCTCGTGGAGCCCCTGCTCCAGCTTTCCCAAGGAGAATATACAGATGGGATAAAGAAGAGAAGGCTGATTTGATGATTGCAGCATAATTTTACCTTTACTTCAGGGTATGTGTGTTTTCCTTAACGTCTTGAATGGCATAATTTAGCTGGTCAGGAAAGTTTTCTCTCTTATTAAATGGAATGACAAGTGACTGTATAAGTAGGAGAAAGAAAACCTCAACAAAGCCCAGATTGCTCTGAATGCCCAACAATTTTTCTTCGGTTACTCAGACAGAAGCACCAGCTTCCTCAGGTGGAATTTATTCTGGTGAGTGTCTCCACAGAAAAGCTGAAAATGAGGAGCAGCCACAAACTCTGGGAGCTGGCATTCCCCTGGTTTGTCACCCTCTGCAGCCACGAGGACAGATATTTAATGATTATCTTTTTGCTATGATTTTTATTGTGTCAAAGAAAGATGGAAGAAATTAAAGCTGCTTTTTTTTTTTTGAGTAGCTTCCAGAATGAAGCCTTGTGTTTTGTCTGTTGAATTTTTCCCTGGTTATTAACGAAGGGAGTTTAGGAGATTTAGCTGGGAGAGGAATAACTCATTGTCAGCACCAACATCAAGCATGATTTGAAATATGTTTTCATGGTTACTGGAAGAAAGAGGGGAAATGGGATCATTTTTGACTGTAGCCAGTGTTGAAGTCCAGCATTTTAGTTTTAAAAAGCCATGGTTGGTTTTGTGTGAGCAGTTCACTGTTCCCTCGTCATCTTTGTCCTCGTTCTCAGTATCAGGGGGGGTTTAATGAGGATCCAGTTGCCAAATTTTGTATATTGTGCATTTTGCTTGCTCCCATCATTGCTGTATTCCCAATCCTCAGAAACTAGGGGGTTTGATCTCTTTTAGCTGAAATTACAGTAGAAAGCTGGAAAGAAGTGTCCCCAGGACAGCAGCAAGGGACTGATCCCTTTGTCTCCTTTTCTCCACCTGTTTTACTGCAAATGGGAGATGGCTTTAACTGGAGCTGAAAACAACAATTCTGACAGCTCAAACCTCTATTTTCAGGCAGCACAAGGATTTGTTCAGGGAAGTTTTTAAGGACTTTGGGAATACTGAAGGAAAATTACGTAGGAATCCCAGTGTACAGGAGTTACATGGGGAAAGTGTTGTCCAGCAGTGAAGTTGGACAGATTTTCGTTATCCTGATTTAAATCCATAAATATCTGCATAAATGGACGCACAGACTTAAACTTCCAACCCAAAGAGCCTAAATGGTTCCTTGAGGCCTTTGCATCCCTTCTGTGTGACCTCCTCTTCTCTGGGAGTGCTTCAAAAGTTCTCTAAGTTAAGCAAGTTTTTA
>VZUA01051260.1:0-60213 GCA_013401035.1 Horornis vulcanius
ACCTCTTGTCCTATTGCTCGGCACCACCAAGAAGAGCCTGCCTTCATCCTCAACACTCTCAACACACTTTAAATACTTATATATGTATGTGGATGAGGTAAAGAACATCCTGGAGTTTTGGTAACTCAACATGACAAAGAGGAAGAGACACGTTAGCGGCAGCAGCGCTTGGACACCTGAGGCTGGAGAGAACTGACCCCCCGAGGGGGAGCGTGGCAGAAAACCCGGCCGGGCGTGCCGAGGCTGTCCCTGTTCCCGCGGGGCCCATCCCTCACCTGTGGAGCTCTTGGATGTCGGGCGGGATGCCGTGGAGCCGGTTGCCGCCGAGGCTGAGGCTGCGCAGCCCGCGGAGCTGCAGCAGCGCGGGGGGCACCTCCGAGAAGCGGTTCCCGCTGAGGTTGAGGACGCGGAGGGAGCGGGCGAGCGGCGCCTGCTCGAGCCCCTTGGGCAGCGAGCCCGGCCCGCCAAGCCGGTTGTTCTTGGCCAGCAACGTGTGGAGGCACGGCAGGGACAGCAGCTCCGTGCCCATCTCCGTCAGCCCCGTCCCGCTCACGTCCAGCACCTCCAGCGCCGGGAACCACTGCGACAGCCCGGCGGGTAGCGGGCCCGACAGCCGCCGCGGCGACAGCACCAGCCGCCGCGCCTCCGCGCTGCGCCGCGCCGACAGCTCCGCCGCCAGCGCTGCCTCAGGCTCGGGCTCTGGCTCGGGCTCCGGTTCCATGGCCAGCTCCGGTCCCGGCTCCATCTCGGGGTCCTCGCCGCCCGCCGCCGCCATCCCACCCGCACCGACCGACGGCCGCGCCAGTCACCCCGGGGGCTTCCGCGGCTCGNATCCCGGGCGCGCCGCCAGCCGAGGCCACAGCGGCAGAGAGGAGAGCGCTCTTATGCAGGTTGCGGGGCGCCTGCGGATGGGCGGCGGAAGGAGAGGGAGCCTTCGGCGGCCCCGGAACGAGCACGGGAGGGCGGCGCGCAGGCGGGGCGGAGGTGGCCCCGCGGCGGTGGCTGCCCGGGGCCGCGGCTTGGCTCCGGTCCCGCCACAGTCCGCGCCCGCCGGGCCTGGCCTGCCGGGGTGATGCGGAACCGCCGGCTGGAAATTTCACCTGCTCCCTGCCAAGTGTTTACCTTAAGCTCGGGACAGCAGAGCTGTTAAGTGTAAAATTAAACCAAACCCTTTCCTCTGCCCTTTTGGTTATCCTCGGAGCCCGAAGGAGAGGCGCTGCCTGAGCCCGTGTGCCCCATGGCCCCTCCGTTGTGGCAGCTGTGGGGGAGCCTGGCCCAGCATCCCTGGCCAGCGGGTGTTTCGGCCAAGGGTTGATCTGCTTTGGTCCCTGCAGAACAGGGAGGTCGGAACTGAGCGGATTTGAGGTCCCTTCCAACCCAACACATTCTGTGGTTCTGTGAGCTGCTGCCGTCGAGCACCAAAACAGAGGGACTCCCAGAAGTACCTCAGTGCCTGTCCTTGCCTGGATGTTAAAAGACAGCTTTGGTCTTGAGCCATGGCACTGGCGGGAGTTTATCCATAGCACACACGTCATCAGGCAAAGCAGCCTGATGCTGGTCACCCATCAACATGGAGCTGGCCCCTGTTGTACCACACATACACAAACAGGCAGGTCAGGATCTGTGATTTCAGTCCATTGCTCCGGTTACACAGGTTACCATCAGTGTAGTCAGTAATCAGAAGAAGCAGCAGCAGCTATGACTGATAACAATGAGAAGATTCACAGCCCAAGGGAGCTTTTGCCTCAACTAAGTCCAGGCTTAAGAAGCAGACTTGCTTTCTTGTGATGCATGGAGAATCCAAAAAGAGGGGAATAGCAACCTCTCACCTGCTCAAAACATTTCATGTACACAAAAGTCTCTGTCATCTTGGACTGGAAGAAACACAAACAAAATCACAGTTGGTGTGTACCAGCCCAGTTTAAAACTGAAGTAGCAACAGTGCTGAATTTAAAGCTGTCCAGAATACCGTGGATGTAACCTATGGTCCATTTGTCCTTCCTTTGGTGCTCTTATGAACTCTGGATTTTACCACCACAAATATTTTGATGTGGCAGCTCCCATCGCTGAGAGGAGGAAGTTGTCAGCGCTATGCCCAGCCTTCAAGAAAGTGTGCCATAGTGGGTAGGAATGAACGGGTCAGTTTCCATTGGACTTGTTTGTTTTCCAAGAGTCTGTGGATTCACAAATATAAGCCCTCAGATGAACCCAGATAGCTGCAGAACACACACTTCACCAGTGTTGTTGTTATCAACATAATTTTTCCCACTCCACAAATGTCGTGCTGTTCCAGGACAGTTTTAGAAGAGTTTATGTAAGCACAAGAGTAAGGTCATCTGGATTTTGCTCTTGTCTTCTGCAGTGCTTTAAACCTAGTTCTCCTCAAGGTGTGTTCTATGACATGGTTCAGTAACTGGGTCTTATTATAGATGAGTCTGCTCCTATCTTCAGAACTAAAGTTAATAAATACCTTACAAATGCAGTTCAGAGTCTTGATCAACCACTTAAATAGCCTATTTCCCAACCTGAAGCTTAACAGCACTGTATAATTGTGATTAAGGGTATATAACTATAGTGCAGCAATTCAATACTCAGATGTGCTTAACTCCATAAACAGGTCAGAGCTTTTCCCAGGCCTCTACAAGCAGCGGGCAACAGAATTTTGTCTTTTCCTCTCTCCCACCTCAAAACCACTTTGCTTCAGTAAATATGTATGGAGCACAAGGCAAAGTATTTGTAGTGCCACCTAGCTAAATTTGGGGCTGCTGCTTCCATTAATGTCTTCTTAAAATCCTGGGAAATTCTCGCAGTAGAAATTGCAGTAATAAAGCTGCCTAACTTTGCAGTTGAGCAGTGAATGGGCAGGGAATGCCACAGAAAAGCCTGCATGTGCAGCAGCTGGTATATGCTAAAGAGGCCATTTGGTGTGAAAAATAACATGGAAGAGCCAATGTTTGTGAGCTGTTTGGGTTTCTTTTCTAAACAGTTTTGGAAGGAGCATACCAAGTGGAACAAAGCAAGGCAGCTTTCTCTTCTGTCAGACTATTATCTGCACAGAAACATTCACAGCAGTGGCATTACACTTACAGGGCAGATGAATAGTAGGACACTTCCTCATGTCATACAACATCATTGAAGGCTATTTCACCATTCAGTCACATTTTCAAGGCCTTTAGTTATTGTTTTTACTTGCCTATGGGTTCTTTCCACCTGACTCCCCAGCTGTAAAATAGAAACAGTCACATCTCACATTTGTCCAACAGACTGAGATCTGTGTATGAATGTGCAAAGACGGATGATTTTGTTTTAAAACAAGTTGTGTGGCTTGTGAAAAATAAACCAAACAAGTGTTATTTTTTAAATTTTGTTTCATTTATTTGGCAGTAATATCCAAACCCCCCCTGCTTCAAAAAAATTACAAAATCAAGTAAAATAAGTGCACTAAGGAAACCTACAGAATACTGATAAATTTCACACACGTACAGGAGGGAATATAGAGGGAGGACTGGGACCTTTTTGTTTGTTGCTTAAATTTGGTTTTTTTGGGAAAAACAAAACAAAACACATTCCCTGCCCCTTGTAGTCTGTACAGCAATCGTCCCAGAGGGCAATGGCTGAAATTCAGCACTTCCTTCCCCAGCAGCCAGGTTACCCTGCAGGAGTTAGTGACTGACCAGCCTGCAGAAGCCTGAGCATTGCTCAGTCTGGGCTGCCCTTCCCCTCTGTGCAGGGAGCCGAGATGTTTTGGTCCCCTTGGAGAACTGCTGCCCTGCTTTCCACCGCATCCCTTTGTGGGGCACAGGGAGGAAGAGGCTCCACAGGCAGCAGCCCTTTCCAGAGGCACTGTTGCTGCACTCCCAGCCTGCTGCCCGAGGCTACCCTGGGATCTGTTGTATGGCTTCTCGGAGAGCTCAGCTTGCCAGAGACCTCAGCCCATCCCTCTGCCTTCAGTGCAAGAGCAAGCTCTGTAAACCTCAGCTGCCAGCACACGTCTCCAGCTGCCCCAGCAGCCACCCCCACCCACATGGCTGCACAGCCACAGCAGGCAGGAGGGGACAGAGAACACGTCACAGTGCAGCCTACAGAAGCCCTGAAGCTGTGCATTTGCCTCCCTTTCCTGCACGTGCTCTGGTTTTCACAGTTGGAGATATTCCTGACTGAACAAGATGTTATCCCCGTCCAGGGAAAGCCTATAAGGCAAGCTGTTGTGTTTTCTCTAAGGCACTTTTAACAGTCCAAGCTGGAAGGAAGTGATCTGGGAGGCACTAACTACCTTTTAGAGCAGGGCTAGAATAAAGCAAAACACTTATTAACAATGTTCCTGTGACTCCAGATCCAGCACATGAAGGCCTTTCGCTCATACTCTTGGGAAGGAGCAAGCCTATGTCTAATGGGTGCTCCTGTTCCACCAACCACTTCTTCCAGTGCCACCAGAACACAAATAAGAACTCTGTCCCAGTGTAGCATTGTCCACATTACCCTCAGCTCATGTGGACTCATTCCTCTCACCTTCACAGGTGACAGCTGCTCAAATCTTGGCCCTCATGAGAAAAAAACCCAGTCTCCTTCTGTATTTATGATGCCAAAACCTCCATGGCAGGGTACATTATAATTCTCACTGGAAAAGTGGCACTGTGCCAAAGTCAATGGAAGTCGTCGGCTTCACATCAGAAAAACAGCTCAATGACCAGACAGCTTTTAACACATCTGGCTCATGGGGAAGAGCCAGGAGGGACCAAGCTTTCTTCTTTTCCTGGATTCCTAGGTACCAGCTCATTCCTTCTCTCTGAGGAAAGAACTGTGCAAAAAGGGGAAGGTTGGGACAAAGGTCCTGCTGATCTTCACTCAAACTGGACATGCTTTTGCAGATGCAAGTGGAATTTTGCTTGAGTAAGCAATAGGGACTGCAAGATACACAGCAACAACTGCTGAAGTTGCGCACAAACGGAAAGAATGGAAGTCACAAGCAGTCAATCAGGGCACGTGCAACTGCTTGGGAAGCACAGCACAGGCATGAAGGCAACACGGATGTTCAGGTGTGCATGAAGTACATTTGACAACTGCATGAGAAAATCAGCTGGGCTTCACGCTACAGAGGTGACTATCCACAAAACAGCACTTCATTTACATCTAGGACCAATGCTCCGAGAAATGTGTGGGATGAAACTGACCCATGAAGGAATGTGAGGGTGGTCAAAGGTGGTCTGATCAATGACACTGAGAAATGTGCTAGTAATGAGGCTTCCAGCCCTGACTCCAAACTTATTCCTGGAATCAAAGAATAATGCTGCTGCGTCACCCCAGAGGAAGATGAAAAGCCCAAGATGATGCCAAGAGCACAACTAAACAGTTTTCTACATAGTTAAGCTTTTTAAGATACTGTCCTGGTGGGATTGCCTGGTCCCTTTGGTTCTAGAGTGCTTTGAGCAATTTAGAGAGGCACGAGCACAGATTTGAGCACATGGTCAATGCTAGCTAAGGGAGCAAGAGCTAGTGAGCTCCAGTGGCAATCTGTGTCTGGTGAAACTAATTACATCCAGCCCTGTGTCTTCTTCCCACAAGGGACACTGCTATCCCCAGCTGGGAAATACCCTGTAGTGCAAGGCTCACAATTCGCCTGTGGTGTTTGTGGCAGCTGAGCGCAGTGCGATACAAAATGTGCATGGGCATTACAGCACTGTCAACAACAAAAACCCACACCTGGGTTTTCTTGAAAGATCTAGAGCTACAAAACATACAAAAGCTGAATCACTACCATAGGAAATAAAATAATAAAAAACCCAAAACAAAAAAGAAAAGGGGAGTCAGCATGTGAATGTGATAAGAAAAAAATACAATAGCACCTCTAAGGAGGGGGCAGGGAGAATAAGAGTGAGATGAGGTCAAAAGGAACCATGTTGTGTTGGAGCCCACAATGTACTGGAGGAGTTGCTGAGGATAGTCTGGTGGAAAGCAAGGAGGAATGTGCTGGACTCATGCCAGCAGCATGGCACCACGACTCCCAGGTGACACACCAGGCTGACCAGCTTTAAGGAGCATGAAGTGAAGGGGAAGGTCCTTGGATAATGGTGCCCTTCAGCACACCTGCTCAGCCACAAAACTGCCAGGCCTGTATTTCTGCAGCCAAGGCTAGTGCTGACAATTGTATTGACTGAAGACCCCCTTTTCTATCCAGCATTGACCTCCATCCTTTCCCCAGATCAAGGGGAACAAGAAATCCCTATTAGTTCTTGGAGGGAGCAGCTGTTTGCTCTGGGGAAGGGTCTAGAGGCTACTGTAAGTTCCTCCCAGCCTTCCAAGGTCCCAGCAATGAACCTCCCTGAACAGGTGGGCTCTGCTCCCCTTTCCTGGCCCCATTCTTTGTGTATTACAAAACAAATAACCCATCGCTATACATGTAAATATCTGTGACTGGGCAACTGTAGCAGACCCTTGTGCACACTGAGATCAGCACTGGAGGACAGGGTGGCAGGTTGGGCCCATCCTCCTGGGCTCCTCTGCTGTGGAGGCCCCTTACATCTCCTTGGTGCTCATTCTCTTGGTCTTCTCAGCTGTCTCCTAGAGAAAGAGAGCACAGAAGTGAAGCTCTGCACTGTCACAGGAATTGGTAGCACTCTGAAGTCTTTGGTCCATCCACAGGCAATGCCAATACTGGCTTATATCTGAAAGCCCCACACCCGTATTTGTACCCACAGGCAAGAGATCTACTCTGCTCCCCCTTCTACCAGAAGTCTCCAAGTAACAGAAGGAACCCATCTGGCAAGGGGAGGCTTAGTGCAAGCAGCCCTTCCCAGCCTCATGCTAACCTGATGCTTCTGCAGCTCCTGAACGTATCTGGCCATCTCCTCCTCAGTCATATCTTGATCAGGTCGGTGTCTCTGAGCAGGCGCCTTCTCATTCCTCCCTGGAAGCAGACATGGAGTTTAATGTTTCACAAATAGGGGATGCAAATTTCAGATGCTGAACCATGAAGAACAAAGAAAGGCAGGTCAGTCACAGCATCCCTCAAGCTTTCTCAAGCTTCCTGTTTTCAAGGGATCCTTTGCTGGAAGATGGTGTGGGTTGGCTTCTTAGAAAGAGAACAGGCCTTGTGGCTGGGACTTCCACTTGGGTGTGCAGTCTGTCCCTGTCTCTCCCTCCCATCTGACTGATAATAAAGCCACATGGAAGAAGCTGCATATTATTCAAAAGAAACACCTATAATTAGTTCAAACATCTTGGCTTCTTGTAGGGAATAAATGGAAGATCAGTGCTACCCAAGTACAATAAGTAATTTTGCTCAATGAAGATGTAACTTGCTGATGTGTTTGATCTGATTCTTCAGTTTCATTATTCCTCTAACAATAGCCTCTAAGCCCTCTGCAGCTCTGATACGGGCAGAAAGTCAAGGAATTGTTATCCCATTGCATGCTTCTGTCATGGATGCAGGGAACAAAGCAGGCAGCAAGAACAGGTGTTGCATAGCAACTTTGAAGGTTTTTTTCTGGGGAGGCAACAAAAAGAGTCTCTCATTCTGTTGCTTAATCTATGACACCTACACACAGCTCCTCTGGCAGCTCTATTAATACTACAGCTGTCTTTTCTCAGGTCAGTTCCTGCTGCTACAGCTAAGTCTGAGCTGAGGTGGTTCTGAAGCCTCTGCTGCAGAAGATCAGATAAACATGAAAAGCTCTGTACACGCTGCTGCCGTTTCCCTCATTCCTTCTCTGCCCAAGCTACTAACTATAGATCTGAAGCACTGTACTCCTGGCAGGTCCCACACAGCACTGAAACAAAACTCCTGCAAGGGCCTGGTTTCTCGGGAAGGAGGCCAGAAAAATTACAGCACCATGCTGGGAGGATGGACGTGGCACCTTTGGAAGGACCCATACATTTGCCAACACAGGGAAAAGGTAGCATTCCACTGGCCCTGGACTATGTGTGAGAAGGCGAAACAGAGAACTGTTCACAACTGCATCATGACCTCTCACAGTTCCACCATGGCTGTGCAAGTTGAAGGGCCTCCCAAAGGAGGAGCAAACAACCCTGCCTTACTATGAGCACGACCTCCCTTCATCATCATTATTCCACAGTTTTTGTGGCAAGAAGCTAAAGTGCTTTTTTCGCATTGGATGAAGGTTCCTATATCCCCTCTTGATCAAGACAGGATCCCAGATCCTGTTTTACAAATTCCATAAACACAGATACAGTGAGGATATGGACACATATACAGGAAAGTTGACTTGCTCACACCTACAAGTACAGTAGCAGCCAGTGACCTATTTGGTCTGCACCAGCTGGATGCAGAGTAGCTCTGGTCTGGAAGATTTAGAGCTGAATTTTCATGACACCAAATCCAAACTACAAACCCCAGCAGCATTGTCCTGAGCCGTTACACACTTTCTGACCTCTGGAACAGTACAGCTTGGGTTTGACTAACATGGAATATGTGAGGGCTGTGCAGAAACCACCCATGGAGAAGCTGAGGAAAAGCTGGAGAGAGAAGAACCCTGGATAGCTGGTGCCTTTGGAAGGGCAGAGAGTGAGAATTCCTTTTGTCCAAACCCAAACGCAGTAGTTTTCTGGAGAGCATACGGACCCTCGCACGTCATTGCGGTGCACACCCAGTTCCCACAGGCACAGACACAGCGGTTGCACTCCACCTCCGTCTCTGCTCCATCCTCATAGGTCTCATCTTCCAGGGCACACTCTGATGAGGCACAAAACAAGGGCAGTGCTTGTGAGAGAGCGAGCAGGCTAAAGAGAACACACTTCGGAGATACCTTGAGAGAGAAGATGAAATTTAAGGGGAAGCCTTCCTTCCCCCAACCACCAGAAGTTTCCTCATGATTAAAATATTCATGATGAATTTGGTGAATGAAATCAGCCAATATATAATTTGGGAACGTCAAACCCTTTGTTTTTCTTCCTCAGAAGAACACATTTCAATTGCTCATTCCACATGAAATCTCAGTGTTGGATTTGTTTGAATTTCCTTGCCTGTTATACAAAGAAAAGAAGCCCTGAAATGAAAGCTTGGGTTATTCTGATCCAGGTGGGGATGAGTTGGGGAAATTATTTGGAAGGATAGTGAACTTTGAGATGGTCATCAGGGAGGCTCTCTGTGTGAAAGGCAGAGCATAGCAGGACTTTGATCTGTTCTGACTTTCCTACGTTATCTGGCCATGAACTCCTCACATGATTGACCTCTGCACTGTTAAATACATGCCTTGACCTTACAAGCATACCATACCATACCCATTCAACCTACGTCATTGCTTCTAAAATCCAAACCTTTCTCGTCACAAGAGCTGCAGGAGCTCTGGGACTGTAAAAGCAGTACTGTCAACAATGCAGGAACAAAGGGTGCTGTAGGATGAGAGGCAGGCATATATTAAAATTATCTCTGGCAGCGGAGTTACAGCATCCGATGTCTGGCCTGAAGCTGATCTCTTTTTTTTCCTCCCTTCCCAGGACCCCTCTTGTTCCCCAAGAGAAGTGAGGAGTTCCTACTTTTCTCTGGTGGGTTGAAGGAGGGGCTGAGGCACTTGAGAAATTCATTGAAGCTGAGCTTCCAGTCAGCATTTTCATCTGACAGCTCGATGAGGGCATCTACGCAGAGTCCCCTGAAAGGAAACACAGAGGCTTGTTCTGCACAGGGCTGAGCTAGGCTGGTCCCTGCTCTACTGTCTCCAGAGTGCAAAACAGTAAAGTAAAACAGAGTAAAACCAGTAATGACTAGGGAGACTCCAAGATGTCTGGCAGAAGTGGCTTCTCTAAAGAAACCTCATGGGATACAGAGAAAAGAAAAACAGTCACAAAGTACTCTCTGGCAATGGCTTGGGCAGTGGGGGGATATTCAGAACAGCAGGAATGGGACATCCACATTTGTTGACATCTACATGCTGTCACACAGGTAGAGATGCAAGCACAGCATAACCACAAGCAGTCTTTTCTGCACACCGTGGCAGACAAAGAAAGAGGGAAGCCTCTCAAGCTATAGGCTGCATATGAACTGTGTTTTCCCACCATCTTCCTTGCACTGGATCCAGCTATTAGGCAAAAGGTGAGGGGAGTCCCCAGGAAAGCTAATTTATTAGGAAATAGAAAGAAGATGACAAATCTTCTGTTACCCAACTCCCTTCTGCCTGCACAAGTGCTAGATTTAAGGCAAAAGAGGGTTGGAATATGTGCCTAACATGAAGGGTAGAGATAGGACTGCTCCTCTTGTGGTGTTCACACCAGTTTAAGTAAGAAGCCACTTCATACACAGGTAACTCTGTCAGTGCAAGCCCTAACTGATATTTACCAAGAGTGAATTTCCATTTTCCATTCTACTACATCTGTCCCCCCAGGTCCTCCCTCTGACATCCTGTCCACTGCCCACCTGAGCAACTTGTTGGTCTCCTGGTCCATGTAGGTGGTGATGTTGATGGCAGTTTCATTCTGCTCCACAAACTTCAGGAATTCAGTGGAGTCCAAGCGAGAATCACCATCATCAAAGCTCTGTAGGGGAATATGGGAAGATGTGAGAGGCTCTCATTTATCAAAGTACCCCTTCCTTCTTCCTCTTCCATATGTACATAACATTTTGAAGCTTTAGTAAAATAAGTTCCATTATCCCTGTTTTTCACAAAGAGGCTCAGAGAAAAAGCAGCATCTCCACATTAGCCTTAGAGTGATATGATCCTAGCCTTGTTCTCACAGATAAGCTACACTGCCTCTCATTCAGTGCCTGCTGCTTGATTTATGGCTCTAACTCTTTTTCTTCTCTTTGTTTCACCCAGCTCTTAGCTTTCTTATATACCTCCTGCCTTATAGCAGACCAGCTGCATTCAAGGAGGTGTCAGCTTTCCAATATGTGTGAATCCAAAGCTGTGCCTGGACTCTGACAGTGACAAAAGGGAAAAATCACAGGAAGCAATTTTCTGCTGATACCAGGGAAAAAATTTAATGCAATAGCACAACACCTCACCATCAACTTCTTAAGGTCCTGACAAGACTCCTGGCACTGAAGAGCAACGTTTTTAGCCCCCAAATCCTGGCTGTACTCCCAAAGAAGTAATTGCATTTTGCTTTCCTGTTTGGAGATGTGACACCGCAGTGCTGGGCACTCAGCAGGAATTGCTGTGCCCCCTCAGAGACATCTGCATTGCTGTGAGTAGAAAATTAATCCTGCACACAGACTGCTGCCACCTAATTTTTGCTGTGTGATTGGGACAGGTCGCTGTGGCTCCTTGTGGAGCGCTCTCAGGAATGCTGGTATAGACACTGCCTGTTGTTACTTTTATGTGTTTCAGGAGAAACATCTAGGGCTATGGAAATTATCCTGCATAACTGCTCCACATGTCAACTTCCACTTTGAAGCATCTTGTCCTGCTTTTTTTTTTTTTTTTTTNNNNTTTTTTTGTGAAAATGACTGCAATTCTCTTAATGACCCAGACTGCTAAGTGAGTTTTCTTGTCTTTCAAAGCTATGGTCTATATGAAGGCATTCCCGCAGAGATCCTCCAAAATGAAGCAGCTTCCCACTACTGGCCTTGCTCCCCTTGAAATAATGTCCTTCAAGGTCATGGCCTGCTTGACAAACAAAACACATCCCAGTGAGCCCCATAAGTCAGGCTTCCAGGAGGGAAATAGCTTAATGCCACATCTACAAACCTCCCCATACAGAAGAAAAGGGAAAAGCTTCATTTCAGCTATGCCTCCAGTGTTTCCTACATGCAGCACAGGAATCAGGACATTTTCGGGAATGCAGGGCACGAAGAGCCCCACAGCTTGGCAAGACAAAATTCCTCCAGTGACAGCAGACACTCGTTGCTGACACATATTTCTGTGTGTTTGAAGCTATCTAGTTTGCTGTGCCTTGATTTGTCCCAAGTTGTTCCAAACTCTGAATTCTGCTGTAAAAACGTTTCAAAGCTTTAAGAATAAGGTAGTTGAAAAGGTGGATTACCACCTGACAGAGAATCACAAAATCATTAATGTTGGAAAAGACCTTCAAGATCATAGAGTCCAACCTTTGATTGAACACCACCTTATAAACTAAACCACAGCACCAAGTGCCACATCCAGTTTTTTCTTGAACCCTTCCCGGGATGGTGAGTCCACCACCTCCCTTGGCAGCCACTCTTTCCTCAGCCTGTAGTGCTGCCTGGGATTGTTGTGACCCAAATGCAGGACCCGGCACTTGGCCTTACTGAACCTCATACTGTTGACCTTGGTGATTCTAAGAAATTCTCCCTTTGGTACATGCAGAGATACTTCTTTGCCATAAGAACTCTCACCCAGTGGCTGGGATCAGTGCTCCAGAAAAAGTGGGACAGTGAATAGAACATGAGGCTGCCTGCCTCTGAGCTGCAGCCTCAGGATATCACCAGCACGCTGACAGGCATGGGGACAGCGGGTGTGAACAGCTTGTGCGGTGACAGTGGAACAAGCCTGTGGCTGGCTCATGTATTTCAGCAAAGCCCAGGACCTGGGGAGACCCTGCAAATGTAGTCACTTTGGGGACAGCACAGATTTGCAGGGAGAGGGACTGACACAGGACACTGCTGCTTTTGGGTGCTGGCAGGCACTGACAGGAGTGCCCAGGGCAGTGGATTTCCACAGACAGAGCAGCATGAAAGGATGCAAATGTGAGGATGCTCTGTGAAGCGAGGGGACCAGCTCCTCTGTCTCACCAGGGGGTGCCATTGCCATGGCAAATTTGCTTGCAGTGCTAACTCCTGTCAGGCACCATTAATCTCTTGCTGTCAACAGCTCATGATTTAAATGCTCTCCCCTCTTCCCCACCTGCTCCTCCAGCTCCATCCTGAATGCTTTGAAGTCTCTGTCAGGAGCCAGGCATGAGGGGGAGGGACACAACAGTGCATGTGGCAAGAGCACTGGAGAAGCTTGGGATCTGTTGGTTACACAGGGACACACTGACAAGGAGGAGGGAGGAACAGGATTATTGCAAGGCCCAAGACTCAAGTGGCTCCTTTCACTCTGCAGAGTACTAAGGAACTGCCAGCTCTCAGCCACAACTGGAACATATTCCTTGAAGCCCCCAGATGTCCCCTATACGCATCTCAACATGGCCTTGGGACTATCTGGAACAAAGGATCAGCAGCCCCTGCCACAGCTTCCTGTATTTCCAGCACTTTCACCTTTTTTCCTCTGGCTAATCCCTGAGATTAGTTCTCTACTCTGCCATAGGCAGGTCAGACACCAGGAGCCAGAGATGCTCCTCATCTGGTTGTCACAAGCTGTGTCAGTGGCTGCTGCAGGCAGCCCGTAACACATCATGCTGTAGAACTTTTCAGATCCCTCTGGTCCCCAGTTCCACAGGCATATCACTCATTGGAGCCCCTCAGCTGTGGGCACAGCAGCTCTTATGCAGGGACCAGGCAAGAAATGTTGTCTGGTCTCTGAGGCAGGTGCTGCTCTACTTGCCTTGAAATATTTGTCCAGGATTTCACTGTAGTTACTGCCCTTGGAGAACCACCCATCTGGGATAATCTCAGCTTCCAGCCACTGGATGACCCGGCGACGAAGCTCATCCCTGTCCGACTGGTAGCAGACAACTGTAATGGAGACAGTGCAGCAGAAGGAAAAACAAGAGTGAGAGAAATCAAGCTGGCAGAGAGATCACAGAGAGAGGACTGGCAATAGAAGCCAGCCAGCCTGCCCTGATGGCAGCTCGCAGCCCCTGGGTCTGGTCCTTGGAGTTACATCACTGCCAGATCCAAGCAGATGTCATGTGCTGAATAGCGGATGGGCTGTTGGTGACACCATGTGGCAAGGCCGGAAAACAACACTCCTGCCAAAGCTCCTCCTTCCCATTCCTCAAGCTTGTGGAAGAACAACCCGGAGCTGACTCATCTTGGTGTGAAGAGTCCCAGACTGAGGGAGGAAGGTAACTGACAATGTCCCCAGGCTTCCCGACACTGCGTAGAATTGTCATTCAGCTGTCAATCCTAAAATACCAAAACCTCTATTCTCTGCAAGGGTGAAGACTAGACTGAGCAAGCCTTTCTACCACTCTGTCTCCAAGACTTGAATTTTAGGGCCTACAATCTCAGGAAATACTGTTTCTTCAAAGCCCTGATTTGTCCACTCTGACTGGAAATGAGAGGGGGTCAAGTTGGGCCTGTTCACTCACAGTGCTTGCCAGTGTCACAGGTTTCTCCAGGGCAGTTGTCACTTGGTGTGCTGGTACAAAACTGAATGCCTAGCTGTGAATTGTCACACCTGCCCAGCGGTCAGAGAAGCCAGAAAAGGAATCACTGTGCATTCACGTCACTTACACACACTAAGGATCTTCTGAATCCAGTGACTACTATCACAACCAGATGGAGAGATGAAAAAAGCACAACTCTGTAGGGATTCTGCATGTTTAATTTTGTACTTTAAAACTGCTTTAGGGTGGCAGCCGTGCTCTGACATGGTCCTTCCTCTTTAGTCTGTATGAGGCTTTGCTCTCATCTGTCCTAGGAAGTTAAATCTGACTATTATACAGCTCCAGCACTTAGAGGTCATGAATGGGAAAAGGCTCTCCTGATGACAAGCCATGGCCCTAAAATCCAGTTTCAAGTACACATGGCAATAAATAAGGGGAAGAACCAAGCACAGGGAACTGAAGAGACTTATAATTTAGGTGATCATAAAATTATTTAGGTTAGAAGAAACTCTTAAAATCATCCTGTTGGCTGATAATAGAGGCAGTTCAGCTGTACTTCCTGACTCTCTGCCTCTGTATCCATTGGTTCATCACTCCTAAAGCAAAGTTTCCTTTTAAAAGAGTGCTCTTGGGGTTGGGGACAACAGCTCCACAGTTATGGTCTTAAATCCCAACGAAGGAGGTGAAAGAATGCTCCATCCCTCAGTCTGGGTGATGAGCACAGTTTGAGTCCCTGGGGACAAACCAGGTTTCATTGCACCTTGTCTGTGCTGAGTGCCTGAGACATCCCAGCACAGTGAAAAGCCCAGGAGATGTATGAACTCTGAAAAGTTACCCAAGAGTGAAGAGCTGGGCCATCACATTTCAGCTGATTTATCAACTCAGGCTCTTCTACAGCCCATGCAGGATATGACTTTTACAGAGAGCTCTGCACTCGCCCAGCACACCCTCCTGCCCATCTCCCAGAGCATACAAATTCATACAGAGGCCTCAGCCAAACAGGAGACAGCTTCTTACCTGGACTTGCAGCTGGATTCTCAGACTTCTTCTCTGTTAATGGAAAGACAGAAGAGGACATTTCTGATGCAGTGTGAAGCAATACAAATCTCTTCCCACCATGGGTAAAAGCAGAGGAACCTGGGAGTCTTTGGGTATATGAGGGACACACACATGATTGAAGGGCTGCAATCCCCTGGACCCTGAGGAGATACTGAGGACAATTTAGACTGAAGAACTGATGGCTCAGGGATAATCTCATCAATGTTTATAAATCTGATGGAAGTAAATGAGGAAGATTGCACCACAGTGACAGGGCAAGAGACAGTGGGTACACATTTAAACAAACACATGAAACTATGCCTGAACACAAGAAAACCATGCTTGGTGTGTGTGTGTGTGTGTGTGAGTTAAACAGCCCCATTGATAAGGCAAAATCCTTGCTCCTAAAGTTAGTGAGGTTCCTTATGAACATGGATGATAGTATTGGTTTTAGGAGTTTATCCTCTGAGCATGACTTTTCCTTAGCAGTTAAACTGAGACACTTACTTGGCTGAATCCAAAAGCTTAGAGTGAGGCAGCAGGAGCAAAAGGTTGCCCTGCTCTCCTGAGTGTCACATTCCCAGAAGCTTAGGGAGACAGTACCTCCAAGGTCCCCCCACAGTCAAGGTGTCAGGGTTTTGAATGCACTAATGAGGGCTTTAATGACCCTCCTGGCCTCACCTCAAGCCTCCATCCATACTCTAACTGTGAGCCATGAGGCTCCATTTCATATCTGATGCCTCAACTCCTAATCCTTGCCTGTGATTATTATGTTGTAACCATGCCTGTCTCCAGCTCTGTTGCAACCACTCTCTCCATAGACTGTTGATCCAGGCCCTGCCTGACCTGGTGACTGTGTTCCCACCTTGATCTCAGCCCTGCTACAGTCTGCATCACTACAAGCTCATCTGGCTGTTGTTTGATTCTGGTCACCAGAATCACCAGCCCTGACTTCATGACTTGATTTCAAGCCTACTTCATCACTACCAGCTTGCCTGGTCATCTGGACTCTTGCATGAATCTGGCTACTGTTCAGAGGCTTGCCTTGTTTACCCCACTCAGCAACTGTGGGGCAAGGTCTTGACTGTGAGGCCTCTGCCTTGCCTTGTTATCATGCTTCCCTTCCAACTCTTCATTCCTGAGAGTGTAGCCAGCCCTCCTTGCCAGGGTTACCTTTGCAGTGGCCATCATAATCCACCTGGATCTTGGAGCCAGTGAGGCAGGCGTCACGGTGCAGCTCACAGTGGTTCAGGTACGTCTTGCCATTGCTCCCGCACACAGGCCTCTTGTGAGGTTTGCATTTCTGGGGGAGAGCCAGAGAACACAGCCCTTCACCTGCCTCCTTGGAACAGCCAGAGGGAGGCAGGTGAGTCCAACCATCAGCCCAGCTCAAGAGATGTCCTTTTGCATAGGCCCTTCGGCCCTGTGTTTGGAACAAGCTAATTCACCCATCATTACCCCAGAAAAACCCACACAGGGAAGTCTGTGGGCATGAGTTCAGAGGTCTCACTTCATCTCAGTTTCCATCACCACCAGCATGACAGGAGTCTTTCTGAATGCAGACCCCTGCAGAGAAATCAGTGCTCAGCATAAATATGGAGCCTAATCCTGCAACTGCTGCTCCATGTGCCATGGCCATGCCTGCCCAGAGGTGTTTCTGTGCCTCTGGTCTATGCACCTGTGCTTGCTTGGCTCCATTGCATCTCTCTGTAGACTCTGCTCCGCCCTTTCACAACCAAATGGCAGAATAAGCCATCAGCCATGAATGAACAGCTCAGCCTACAGCAAAGAGAGAGTTTACCAGTGCCACTGTTCAGGCCATGAGCTTCTTTCTTTTGTCCCTTTTGGTCTGGCCAAGCCTACCCAGAGTGAGACAGACTCTCTTCTTACTAACAGGGCATTTGACTCTCCAGTGCCCAGGGTGGTCATGCCAGAGCTGCCAGCTCTGAGGGAAGGGGGAACAAAGAGCCACATGGCCATTCCCAGGAGCCAGGCAGAAATGTTTTGAAGGCATGGGGCAGAGCAGAGTAGGGAGACAGTGTGTCTCTGCAGCTGGGAAAGACTCTTCTAATCATCTCTGACTCCCTGCTGGATAAAGCTATTCATCCTTACAGCACTGTACCACAATTATTTCCATCTTACAAGAGCTGATTTTTAGTAGGGTGCTTGTAACCTCCTCAAACAAGACACCAGTGAGGGCAGACTGTCCTGGAGCTCACAGACCACTCCCTAGAGTGCTCTTCAAAGCTAGCTGCATATCCATATCCCACTGGGCTTTCCCAACAAAAGACCTTCAGTCTCCTGTGCATGTAAAGACCCTAGGCAGTCCTGCAGGCAGCACAGCTGTGAGTCCCAGACTATATCTACCCTACAGGGCTCTTCCCCCACACAACACTGCAAACAGTCCTGCTGTTTGAAGAGCCACTGTAAATTTGCAGCTGCTTCAAAACAGCCCTAGCTTTATTCCATCACAGGATCTTTCCAGTGACAGAAACCCATCAGGGGGATGATGGTGGTGACACCTGTCCTAGACACAGGTGCTGTGCAGCTCCCATACCTCAATGCAGAGGCAGGTTGGTTCTCCCTTCTCTGTCACTGCACACTCACGCCCAGCTCCACAGAAAACATTGGCACAGATCTTAGATTTGCTCCTTGGCTCTTCCTGCAAGATACAAAGTCAGAGACACAAAATACGCCATTACCCAGAAGAGTAACAACACAGTTAAAAAAAAAAATGACCTGCTATCAGGACAAAAAGTACCATGGTGTTAAGGTGGGGATAGACAGAACAAGGGAGACATGGCTTCAACAGATGGACAGCTCAGACAATAAGAAGGAGCAGACACAAGAACAAAGGCTAGAGTCCCAAGAATAAAGGGTTTCCTTCAGGTCATTCCTGGAAAATCACCTGGGAGAATTGGAGCAAACATGAGCAAGAGGAAGTCTGGCAAGAATAATTTGCTCATGTCAAGAACTGCTGTCTTTAAAATTTCTTTTCATGGAGGGTAGGGAGCAGAAATGTCTTTGCTTGAGACACTTAGGAAGAAGGTGAACATATCCCTAGAGAAAGGTACAATACAAACAGGCAGAAGAAATTGCCATCAGGCACCAGATAGTGTCCTTGTCACAAAAAAGTCACAAAACTACATGACCCATTATCTTGATTTCACTGGTCAAGATTAAACACTTTAAAGGAAGAACAATGTCATGGATGAGATAATTATCTAGTAATCCTCCCATAATGAAAATTCCTTCCTGGTTCCTGACTGCAGTTGACTTATGCCCTGCAGCACAATTTATACGCTTTACAGTTTTCTCCTAGCCAAAGTCAACACAAGTGTTGTAGTTCACATAGCTGTCAAATATTTTCTTTTTTTTTTNTCCCACAGCATTCCTAACCTGGTGATATGTAGCATGGAATATTTCCATAGTTTAATCACGTTTTTGATACAACTACCACTTTTTTCTATCCATTAAATGCCTTTTTAAATAGACTTTAAAAAGAGAGGATAGTTCCAGGGGTTCAGCCTGAAGAAAATGGCCTAATTCCCTGCTTTGTCATTAATTTGCTTTGTGACTCTCATTTCATCTAACATTTCCCACCTGTATGTTGAATATCTGGTTTATGCCAGCCAAAGCTTCTACAACAGTTTTGCATCAGAAAGAAGATTGAGAAATGAAAAGTAATCAGTGCAATGAGTCAATCACATCTGCTGTGTTTCTTCCGTCTAATACAAAAATGTTTTTTCACCTTCACATTTGAGTATTATTCTTATACTCTGCTGATTTGTGGCATCTTTGTAGCTCCATCATATATTTTTGAAAATAGGTGATGAAAAAGGAACAGAATTTGTCAGAAGAGCAAGCATTATTGGCAAATGCTGAAGACATTTTTCCCTCTTGTTTCTTCTTTATCCTATTTTTTTTTTGTTGTTGTTTGTTTTGCCTTTAAACCACAATTTCACAGAGAGTTGCTGTCTTTACTGAACAGCCCACAGAGACATACAGATCATTTTCTAAATAACCTTGCCCTGGTCTTCAGAATAGTTTGTTTGCTGGCCTACTGCACAATGCATCAAACCCAAGAAGGTCTTTTCAAAGAACTGCAGGAATCCCTCCAGGTTCACATAGTGACAAACATCTTTCATACTCTCTGCAGGTGTTCCTATTTTGCTGCTTATTCTGTCAAATACAGTATTTGGACATGCCACTCTTAGCTGAGAAATGTATCCCATGTCCCAGGCCTGCTTTCCCCATGAAGACAGCATTCTCCCTCTGCCTTTCATCTCATTTCACATATTGTTTCTGAGCTACACTCGCCTCTCTCTAGTCACCTTCCAGTGGGGAGCTGGGGCAAATGAACTGGGTGCTTCTGGGGTGGGATAGAACAACAGGAGTACTTCACTCCACAAAGCAACCTCCTGCAACTCAGGGCAGGGAAGAAAGAATAGCTCATTTTGCAAAATGCACAAAGAAAAACCCATATTGTCCAAGGCTGGAGTATGACTTTGGGCACTCACACCCCTAAAATACACCGTAGCTACCAAAGTGCTGATCCATTTAAGGGGTTTTGAACAACTTGTCAATCCCTTCAAGCAAGGACAGAAAAAACCAGCTGGGCACAGCTTTGAATGGCCACCCAGCAAGGTCTGTAATCCTGGCAATAGATGGCAGTACTCTGCCTCTCCCATGGACAGGCAGGACTGCCAGCAGCCACCTCCCATCCATGCCCACCAATGCCAAACCTGGCTTTTGATCCCTGGCTGGGACTTAAGGCACTGCTACAATGCAGCCAGCCTCAACAAGCATCCACAGTGCCCGAGCTCAGGTTGTAGGTCTCCTCCTCTCCCCATGGGAGCTCTGTTGGAAACCTGGTCTCCAATGTGGCCATCCACAGCTCCCTCCTTGGTAGTGCTAAAGCCCAGCAACCATCCAACAACTCTTCCATTGGAACCTGGGCTGGGATGCTGGCAGGGTGACACCGCCAGAACAGCTCCTGAAGACACCCTGCCACCTGCCAGGCTAGAAGGCCATATTGCTCTGATTTTTCTTATTAATCAAAGCAATACAATTTTCTGGTTGCTTCTTCTTCTTGCCTTAAGTTGCTGTAGGCTGGCAGGGGGTTGCAGCTGATTGCCACATTCCAGCATGCTTTCTCCACCTCAGGATTCAGCCAGAGGCAGAAAGGAAGCAAGCTGCTCTGCCTGCCTGCCCTCTCACTCTGGCACAGGGTTTCTCAAACTCAGCTGTGGCATACCAGCCCTTGGCTGCCTTCCCAGCAAATGTGGGAGTCTTCTGTGCACAACTAAGAGTGTATCAGGGCCAGAGGTGGATGACTGGATGAGTACAGTGGGGGTCTGCAAATGAGGCTTTATAATCTCCCGATTCTCTGGTGATCTCCCACAAGCTACCAGCCAAACTGGTTTCTTGTGACAGAGACTCTGATCTTACCTTGGACCTTGTCATGTTTGCTTTTTATAAAGCTTCACCTGCTGGAGTCATGAGAGTGAGGATGGCAGCTGCCACTTTAATATTAAATAGCTCATCCTTGCACTTGTCTTGTAAAAGCTTGAAAATTTGAACTGCAAATTTTTAAATTTTAAATTTTACAAAAAGACTCCACAATGTTTCAACATCATTGCCCTTAAATTAATTAATACCAGGATTTGGGGTCTGGAACCACAGCTTTTCCACTGCTTTGTCCCTGAGAGCTGCCACTGCCTTTTCTGTCATCCTGTGCTTGGGAAGTGTTCCCGTTCCAGTCCACAGCGCACTCAGGCAGGCGGAAGGGAAAGGGCAGAGAGTCGTTATTAATTGCTGCACGGTGGCATTTCCACTGCAAGGCTTGGCAAGGCAGTTCCTCTCTTCTGCCTCGAGCGAGGTGCCCAAGCTCTCTCTCTGGGCAATGCTTTTATGTACTCTTCTGCTGCCCAGAGAGCAAGTGGGAAGGTGTAAAAGCAGCAATGATGAAGCCAGGGCAGGAGCGCTTGTGCCTTTGGAATGTCTGCCACAGCACAAGGGAACCTCTGACTCTTCACCCCGCAGGGGCATGACCTTCCCAGACATCTTCTCTGGCAAAGACCATGGAGAAAGCTGTTCCCAATGACTCAAGGGCCAGAAGTTCAGGGCAGCTAGGCAGCGTCTTATATGCATAGCCTTGCTTTTCTACTGAATGGGGATGGGAATGCACAGTGCTTTTGGAGGGCTGGGAAGTGTAATCCTGTGGAAAAAGGTTCTTGCATGTTAACAGGCAAATACTAAGCAGAAGACCTTAGTCTTCTGCAGACAGTGCAGAGAGTCGCATGCAATGCCTCTGCCTAAGATGTTACCTCCTGAGGAGCAAGGAGGAAAAAGACATTTCCAAGGCACCCGCAGGCGAGAAAGCCAGAGGCAATGCCAGTGGTGAAGGATCACCATGGCAACCAGCAATGCAGGGCCTCAAGGTGAGAGCTAAAATTAGGAAATTAGGCAGTGGAAAGGGCTGTTTCTCATCTCTGGCAGCATCCGGTGCTGAGGAGTTGGACCCCCAGCACAGAGTAAGCACAGATGTCCGGAGCATTTCCAAGTCCCTCTCTGCGCCTGGATGTGCAGGACTGAGTATGACTCGGCACACCAACCCAGTGACACGTGCAGGTCTGCACAGGATCCCAAGGTCCTGCGAGGTGCTGTGCCTGCTCTGCACTGGTGGGACTGCATGGAAACAATGCAGAGTCTGCAGTGAGATACGAGCGATTGTACACATGACAGAAAAGAGGTATCGCGGATCCTTGTCTTTGCAAAGGAAGCGCCCACTGCAGCTTTCTCTCCTCCCCTGGCCCCTATTGAGCCATGGTTGTCTAGTGTCCCTTGATGGGAACCAGGACTTTCCCAACCAGCCTGTGAAAGTTGAAACCATGAACAATTCAGTGGCAAAACACCTCTGTAAGGAAGAACAAGCTTCTACCTGCAGAGAAGAGCTGTACATGCAGCTCCATGTCCACAGTGCCCCTCTGGCCGAAGAGAGCAGCAGGGATTACTGCCATTACACACATTCTGGGAAACAAGCAGAAAGATTGCCCTGCTATACATGGGGAGTTAATGTGCTTCACAACCACCCCTCATACTGCCTTGTTTTCTGCATACCTTTCCAAACAAAACCTTCTCTTTGAGGCCTCAAAAGTCTTTTTCTCAGCAGCCCACACTGCATTGGAGAAATACTATCTATTGTCCTGCTCCTACTGATACAAGTAACAACCTTTTCTGCTATCAGCAGTGAGGGCAGGTCTTTTTTTCATTTGGCATCACTTCCTGGAAACATATAAAATCACTTGACCCTCACATAATGCTCTGTGCTGTTTGCTGTAAAATCAAGGCTTTGTGGTTTCGCCTTGCGTGATGTGCAAGGAAATCAAAGTGCTCCAAAGCTGGAGCACTAAAAGCTCCTATGGGAGGCAAGCCCATGTATTATACAAACTTGAGTATTACACAGATAAGGCAAAACTAAAGGGCACCAAAATGATGTCTGGGATTGCAAGACATGCACAGACTCTCACGCCTCAGGGAAGGCAGCAGCAAAAGCTTGGTACAAGTTTTCAGATATAGTCAGTCCAATTTGCAATAGACTCCCCTCCATGCAGTCAGAGAGAAATAAGCTGTGCAGATACGTACTTCTGCCAGTCCTCCCTACATCTTCCCATACACATCCCTTTTGCCTGTTCTCCACCACAACTAACATGGGAGTAGGGATGTAAGGGATCTCTAGATGTGCCAAGGTGCCACCTATAAACTGCACAGCCTGCATAATTTCTAAACCAATTCAACACGCAGCCATGAAATCTAGTGCCTTGTCTAGCTGTTGTCTTGGCAATATTTGCTTCTGAATGCAGAAAGATTTGGAAACACAAGGCAGTAGGTCAACAATGCAGAAAGCTGAGGTAAGCTATGTCTCCTGACTCCCAAAACTCCCACTTCTCCAGGAGCAGGGAGGAAGAAGCACTACATTGTGCTGCAACATTCAAAAAGAGAGGCCTGGGCAGCAGAGCAGCTCAGGGGGGAGTCAGGAAAATTTAGCAACTCCTGTACAGTGATGGCACTGAGAAAGCATTTGGCTCGTGTGTTTCATCCCATTACCCATGTGTTTCTCCAGGTGGAACAGTTCTTTCGGCAGCAGTGTCCTGCAGAGCTCCAGTGAGAGCAGATCCCATGTTCACTGGAGGGCACAAAGGGGCAGCCAGCTTGTCACCTCTGGTCATTTGTGCAGCTGGCTCTGGCAGCACATTTGTCCTGTTGTTCTGGTTTGCAACTAACAAGCAAAGCACTCATTCCTCCCTGCAAACCTGACCCAATTCTTGTGGCAGCTCCCTGGATCCACTAACACTGGTGTGATGGCGCGGAAATTTGGCAGCGGCACAAACTGAGCAGATTAGTGTGAAACAAGCAGGAATCCCTGACACTGGATTTGCCATGAATAGATAAGGTGACCATTACAGTTTTCCTTCTTTTGGGCTACTGCCTCAGGTTGAAAGCAAATCCACACAAATGACCTTAAATTCTTATTTGGAAGGCTTGAGTTTCATTTGGCAAAAATAAGATGGAGATAAGCCCAGCAAGTGGAGATTGAATCATGTGATTCCCAGTTCAGCTCTCCAATAAAACCAGACATCATCAGGACAATCCCAGGACATCACTACTATTGGGATGGTACAGTAGGCTGTGGAATTATACATACTCTACTCTAGAAAACCTGCCGCCAGAGGTTGCTGTACACATTGGTGCAGGGTCATCTCTTGCACACTCCTTTTTGCCTGGTTGTTATCTGGACTCTAAGTGGCACCCTCTGGAGCTCCTCCCTCCCCTGCTGCAGGAGTTCCCCACCTGTCTCTGGGGGGAACATGATACATGTCCTGCTGATCACACCAGCAAAGGTGTTGCTGGGTTGCTGGAAAGGCTCAAAACCCGGCTGTCCCTGAGCTAGTTAGTTAAAAAAAAGATGTTTGTCAGGTAAAGTCCGGAGCAGGGCTGGATTCCCCAAGGGACTGTGACCAGCTCATTTGACAATGTTCCCGATGCTAACAATATCCTATTTGAAGGGTGTTGGTATGGGGTCTGTGCTGGATACAGAGGGGTCTAGTGCCATTTAAACTGCAGGATTCCTCCTCCCCCAAATCCTAAAGCCATCCTGCAAGCGGCAGAACTAATGAAGGCCAGTTTCCAGCAGCTCTCTCTGCACGGTCTGTCAGCTCGTTACAGGGCAGCTCATGGACTCCTTCCTCAGGGGAGGTCTTCACAGGCCCCTCTCATTAAGGCAGTCACCTAGAGTCACAGAACCAGCTGGATCCCATTATCTCGGAGGCCTCCACCGCTTTATCAGCTGTGCCGGAAACAGGCCGATAGATTCAAGACTCGCTGGAGGCCAGAGACAGGCAGGCAGACACAGACAGCCTGCTGACATAGCTTTGCTTCCTTAGGGAACCAGGCAGTAATTCCTTTGCAGAGCCCCACAAAACACTTCTCTGGCTCAGCCTCTCCTCCTGACAGACTCAACGTCACTTGCTTGCAGTCCTGAGGACAGAGCCTCACTCCAGCCCACTGCCAGGAATCCAGGCCCCCTGCTGTGTCCCTACCACTGACCTTTGAGCTTCCCCTACAGCATTTTCTTTGTGTTGGAGGAGAGACCCCATCTCACTTCTGCCCCCTCAGAGCTCCCATCACTAGGGCATTTCAGCCAGCTTCAATCAAGGGCTGTAAACAGCAATCTGGACACAGTGTCAGGAGCTACTGCACTCCCTGTGGGACGCCTGCCATGGAGGAGCATGTGCCCCAATTCACCAATGCACACACAAAGACATGAGCCAACAACCCCTTTTTCCAATACCTTGCCTGTATCTCTTTCTATTCTCAACTGACATCTAGGACTGGCTCTCTTAAAACATCACACCAAGTGCAACCCCTTAGAGGCTTCTGAATGCTTGTGAGATGAATATTTAATGGCAGCTGACTTCCACTAATGGGAAACAAGCCAGACCATACATCCCTGCACATGCTGGGAATCAGGGCGTGTTCCCAGAAAATCTGGACACAGAGAAAAGAAGGCAATAGAGGAAAGAGCTCAGAGGAGGATCCCTCTCTGCAAACCCGTACCTCACCCATTTGTGTGAGACCCTCCCTGACTTGCTGGCTGCTCAGTCCGTGATCCACGGATCAGATGTGTCCATGATATGAGCGTTGAGCAGGAGAGTGGCTGAGGCTCTGACTGACCTCTGTGATAAAGGAGGCCCTTCAGGTCAGTGACCTCTACATGAGGCCATGGAAAAACAACACAGCTTGTGAAAACCTGCTTGTAGGAATTCATCCATGGCTCTGTCAGGAAAATGGAGATGTCTGATGCTTGTTCTGCTACTAAAAAAGACTGCCTGGGCAGCATTGCCTTGCAGACATTGGCAGGATAGATACAGAATTCTACCTCCCCACTGATCCCTGTGGAGACATGGCCTGGACCGCTGGCAGGGACAGCAGTCCCCACATGCCAGCCATGGGTTTCTCATGTCCCACAATGAGCAGGAAGAAGTTGGTACCTATACAGAAAGGGAAGGAAGAATTGGGAAGAAGGAGGGTTTTCTCCCCACAACCTAATCAAAGGCAGGAAGGCATCTGCCAAACAGCAGATGCCTCTTACAGTGTGATGCTGCTAAAACGGTTACAGAGCCAGGCACACCTCTCGGGGACTCCGCTGCACAAGGATTCTGTTTTCCCTTTTAAGCTGAAAGGAATGTCTGCGCTCTGGCCCCCACAACCTCATATTTTCCACCACAAGGCAATGACCAGTGAGGCCCCATTAGGGGAACAATGACATGAGAGTCTGGGGAAGAGGAAATCTCTCCTGCAAACAAGTCTGGAAAATGGCTGCTAGAAGGAAGGGAGCTTTCATCTGGCAGCACTCTCACTCCTGCAGCCTCACTCTGTTGCTCAGGCAAAAACACTCCTTATACTTGCAGCTTCCCAAGTGTCATGGCCCAAAGCTGCACTGTCTCTCAGCACTACTCTGTCCACCTATGGCTACAGCACCTCTGGAAGAAAGAGCTTGATTCTCTTCTGCTGCATCATGTGATAAAATTGCCAGTTTTTCCGCAACCACCGGGATCTTTCTCACTAGAGCTGGCTCCTAGCAAGGCATGGAGGCAGGAGTTCAGAGACTGACTGATTTTGCATACCAAACCAGCTGAAGAGGCTTCAGCTGTGAGCAGGGCAGAATCAGTCCCACAGGACGAGAGGACATGATGCTCTGCTGCACCATAGTTCTTAGAAGGAAGACTCAAGCTAATTACTTTGTATTTGGATAGAATAACAGCCCTCATGCACAGGGAAGCATCTGGGTGCACATGAAAGGTTCTAACTGAAGTTAGTCCCACAGGGCCTTAGGGATGAGATTGGTATCATCCTCTCATGTGACAACACTGGAAGAGAAAGGCCCTAGGAAGAAGACATGCTCAAGAATGACCAGAAGACAGCAGCTCAGCTCCCTCTGCTCTCTGGTCTGGAGCTGGGACCACTTCACTGTGTGATACACAAGTCATACTCCTCACTGGGGCATCATTCTTCTTCCCAGATCCTGAGCTCCTAGGAATCACAATTCTTCATCCTATTTTGTTTAAAACAATAAGAACAAGACCAGCATGGACTCCTGAATTCCAACAGGAGGGTGATGTCCTGTATGGGGGTAGCACATGAGACAAGTGACAGCATTGAAGAGTGGTCAGAGGAAGCCCTTGACAACAGGAGGATGAAGGAGGAGGATGAGGAGCTCACCCTCAGGGCCTCCACACCAGAGAAGAGCTGTGCACCATGAACTATTGCTAGCAACTAAACATAGGTGCCATCACCTCTCTCTCTCTATGCACACTCAGGCTCAGCTGTAAAAGGGAGGTTTCTCTGTCAGGTTGCATTTCACCAAAGGGGTATGCTCCTTCCTTCATCTGCCCCATTCTGAAGTGCACTCACACAGCTGCCTGCCCCCACACCCATTACCCAATCTGAGGCAGTTTGTGCCATATACATCCTCAAATGCTCCCTTTTCAGCCCCTAAATCTGTGTTGAGCCACAGCTCTTGTCTCACTGGCAGTCCCTCTTTTTTTCATCTTTCATTCTCCTAATTTCCCACACTCTGAAGTCCTGCAGATTTTACTGGTCCTGCCAGTAAGTTTTGTTGCCTCTTTTTTCTGACCTGGGATGATTTATTTCTGAATGGAATCCAAATCTGGCACATTTCTTCACCATCACCTGACTCCAACAGAGAGAGGGAAAGAGTGAGCTAAGCAGCGGGAGACAAGTTAGAATTTACAACCCTGTGGCATATCCACACTTCTTCCAGTAACTGGATATACAGGAGGAATGTAGATTGCAGGAAATGCTGAGGTTTACCAGCAGCCTCCAGCTTCTTGTGCAAGAGTCCTCAGTGGTTTTGTTCCTCTCACAGGGATGGGAATCCAACTGCAATGGATTTGATGATCCCTCTTCCCAGCTCTGCCCCTTAGTCCTTTACTCACCTTCTACCCCAGCACATTGAAAAAAAAAANGGGGGGAAACACTGAGTCAGCCTCAGTGTGGGAGAGTGAGAACAGAGCTGGACATAAGCCAGTTCTGCACTTCCCATTTTCTAGCCTTGCTGAAGGATTTGCTGAGCTCTTTGTTAATGCAGATCAGCTTCGTGTCTGCTCCACCCAATGGCTCTGCTGGAGGCGGCTCTGGAAGAGTGAATCCCCAAGGGACAGTGCTCTGTCACAGACATTTCTCTCCTTTGAAGCTTCTCTACTTCATGCAGTCATGAAATCCCCTTTACATAGTGGGAACAGTGAGGAAGTCTCAGAAAACTCCTCATTATTAGACATGATTTTAGATTTTGTGTAGACAACTTTTCTTGGTTTGTGGTATTGAGGCAGCAGCATCCATCCCCTTCCTGAAACCATGTAGCTGGGAATAGTTATCAGACTAACAGGAACACCTGAAAATAGAAGTGAAGTAAGGCAAACCTGCAAGGGAGGAAAGGTTTGAGTAGGCTGAGGAAGTAACCTGGAATCTGCTCATCAGTGGTACATCTGCCAAAAAGGCACAGCTCCATCCAAGGTTAAACTGTGTTCCTGTAGCCAGAGGGAGCTGAAGGCAAGTCTGCCATAGCTCTATCATACTGCAAAAAGCAAACTAGGATTTCAGGAGATGACCTCACAACAGACAGGTGTGTGCACCTACTGATTAGTATTGGAAAGAGGAGAGAAAAAACTCTGCTGTAAAAATTAAATGAAAATCCTTGCTGCAGCTGGGATATTGGGAAGGCTGCAGAGGTACAAAGGGAGAGACATGCATGTATTTACTGCTCTCAGAAACATCAGCAACAAGAAAATCCTATTAAACTGTGAGGGCAGGCACCCCACAGCCCCACACTGAGACCAGGGAGTAGCAATGTTGGGCCATGTGGGACCCAGCACAAGGGGAACTGTGACCCAAGCTATGACCAACATGTTCTTTTCAACTCCTGCTATCCCTGTTATCCTTCAGAAAGCCTCCAGTCAAGTCACCAGCACCGGAAACCGTCCCTGTGCAGTGCTAACACCATTTTATGCCTATCCTCAAGAGCTCTGTAAGTCTCTCTGACTTGCACTTAATGACTGACCTCTTCACTGAGACAGCCAAGAGGAAGCTCTGATAAGGCAAGAAGGCCATGAGAAAACTGGCAGCATCACTATGAAATAGGCTATAAAATACAGTCACTATGGAAACTGCCACAGTTGGAAGGACAGAAAAAAGCTTCTAAAGTCTGAGGGTTTCCAGCCTTCCCATGGATGCCCCAAGGATGGGTGTCTCTCCAGGCTATCAGCACTACAGCCAACAGTGGCCCCTTTGCCTCTGCAGCTTCTGCTGTACCCAATGTCACACTAGAAGATTGGTCAAACACAGAGGCTTTTTCTTAGGCAAGCTGCTTACACTGGTGTGTCCTCATGGATCCCCTGCCTCACTTCTGATTTAACACAGCCTAAACAGAAGGGGAACAAGAGATAACTATGTTGTATGGACTGTCAGTAAAGAAGTTGGATGGTATTTCCCCCAGCACGCCCCCAGCCTATTAGCTCATGATGCATTGCTTGGAAGATATACCTGTCACAACCACAATCCCCCTCCCAGCAGTGGAGCAGTGTATAAAACAAAGGGGAAAATGAAGCAAATAACCTCTGCTGTGCTCATTAGAAATGGCACACTCCGTACCCACACATACAGTCTCAGTCACCACCACTTCTGCCAGAGCAGAGCTTCCCTTATGTCCCCATGGCTGACAGCACAGACTTGCCAGCATTTGCAGCCCAAAGGCAATACTGTGATTAAGAAACAAGAGAAGTGACCATTGATTTCCTATAACTCCTAAATAAGGCTGGGTAACGTTTTTCAGACAGAGACCTAATTCACTAGAAAATGCAATTTGAGGTAGACCAAAACTATTTGGAAATTTGTGCCTAGTTCAGGGAACAGCTTTGATTCCAAAATGATTTCTAAGATGAAGTGAACTGTTTTCCCTTTCTTATTTTTAAATATATCTCATGAGGTTATGTATGTAAGCTAAAGGTCAAAGAAAACAAAATAAAAACATCTTTTGGTAAGCTGAGCAACTTTGTTTGCCCAGTTATTTTTTCTGTTGGAAATAAAAAATGAAATTCAACTGGCCTAAAACGCAATTTTTGGGTTGACTCTGTGATTCAGCTAGGAAATTAAGAAAAACAAACCCAATAAGTTATTCCAATGGCTTTATTCCTATAACATTGTTATTTGGTGTCTAAAGCAACCTATTCTTCTAATTCTCTCATCTCCTTCCATCTGGCTGTTTGTGACTGTGTCTGGAAATAACAAAATTGTTGCAGACATCTCTCTCCCCCTCTCTCTGCAACCATGGGATTTTTTCCTGTCTAGTTGGGAAGACTTTGGATACTGACTCCCATGGTTTGACTTTCAAAAACAAACAAACAGAAAAATCAAGCCACATCTCCATTTGGCAGTTATGAGAACCCAGAGAGATGCTGCTTCAGGGAAGGCATCCTCTCCTCTGAGTCACTCCAGCAAAGCAGTGATTTAACCAGGCAGCTCCCTCCAAACTGAACCAGGGCTGAAACCCAGGCTGTACCTCTGCTCTGGTCCCCTTAAACACTCGGTCCTGTTTCATTGCTTCCCATCCTTCAGACCCTTGTCCCTGCCTCCTGAGACACACAGTGAGTGCTGCAGCTGTCAGCAGAGGAGGAGATCGTTGTCCTGCTGGCACCATCCAAACCCAGCTGGGCAAGCTAATGGGCATTGGGAGGTTTGCATGCAGAAACTTAAATGGGAGGCTGATGTGTGCACTACACAGATATGCAGGCTTCCTTGGAGAAGCAGAGTGCACCCACGACTCATGCAGGGACAACACGGCCCTGCCTCCAGCTGGAGAGCAGGTGCCTGGGTCTTCCCAGCTCTCCTCCCCTGATGGGTAATTTCAAGAGACACTGTCATCACCTCTACGCACACCCAGAGGTGGTTCAACTTGCAGAGACATAAAGGACCCGAGTACATCACTGCAGTCACTTGAACACAGGGTTTTTGAACTCCACTAGCCTACCTGGCCCCAAACCAGTAAGGGCAAGCAACCAGTGCCAGCCACATGCAATGAGGGCAGTCTGAATGCTTGCCCATCTCACCTTTCTCCCCATCCTGGAGACAGTGATGAGGCATCAGGGACTTGCTAGGAGCTTCAGTAATGCCCTGGGCTAGAAGGAGAGGCCTCCAAGCCCTGCTAGTGACCCTGAGGCTCTCCACGCCTCCTGCAGCCTGCGTTCCTAGAAGAGGGATCACTGCTTGAATCACCTCCAACAGCATGAACTATTCTCTAATACTTCCTGAGCCCTTCCCAGGACGTTTTGCTTTCTGCCCTGTGGCCTGGCTGGGCCACACTTCAGAGATGAAAGGCTGTGAGCGGACACAGATGCCAGCATCCTTACGCATTCCTGGCTCGAAAGCTTTCCTCGAAGCAGCTGCAGCTGCACTGCCAGGGAGAGGCAGCTGACTCCCAGCCCAGAGAGAGGGCTGCAAACCCCAGCTTGCCAGGCATGCTGCAAGATCCCAGCACGATCCCCTCTGGCTTTGGGATCATCTGTGACCCCCTCAGGCCTCCAACTAGCCCAGCAGAAACCAAGGCAGCTTTCTTGCTTTCCCTAACAGTTTACAACTGCCTTAAGGAGACATGGTGCAAAATGTGGAGACCATGATGCTATCAGCACGCAAACTTGCTCAATAAAAACATGTGTTTCTCATCTGTTTTGTCCTCATGGCTCCCAGAGCTCGTCACAGATCAAGCACGTGAAGCACCACTGTCCACAGCTGGGAAACGTGTGCCATAGGGAGGGAACCCAAAGAGCACTTGAGGTCTTGGGCAGAAAATTCAGGGTTTGTGCAACACCAAAGCAGTCAGTAGGGCAGGCACTTGGGTGGCTGCAATACAGACATCTGTGTGCATCCATCTTCCCTGCCCAGCTCTAGCACAAGCCAAACCAAATTCCCAACCCCAAACACTGAAGGGAAGCTTTTTCATAGTCTCAGCGTGCAGCTCAGCCCCATCACAATGTTACAGGGAGACCCTGCCAGCAGCCTGGCAGAATTTCAGCCCAACATACTGTCCCCACTGTGGTTCCTGGTTAAATTCAGCATTGGTGCAGGAGCTCAGCCTTGACCCTCCACAACCAGCAACAAAAGACATTTCCCTGAATGTTGGCCTCCTCTGTACCCCTCCAAATCCAGCCCTTTTCTCTGACAGGATGAAGCTGCCACAGATCAGGAGATGCAAAGGGGGCTCTCAAGGATCACATCAGCCTGTGGCACCAGCTGCTGGCAGAGATAAGCTCAGAGCCTGGGTGGAAGCTGCAGCCCTTCTCTCTGTCACATAACCAAGAAAAGGAATTATAAACACAACCCTGTCAAAAAAAAAAAAAAAACACAAACCCACCAGAATCTATGGAAGAGTAACCACTAAACCAGCTGGATCCAATGCCTTGGGGAGATCTTGATGCCCTCATGCTTTGTGCATGCAAATCAGAGGCACACCAACAGACATGGGGCAGAGACCTCAGAAAATCCATTGTATTCCCTTAGCTGACCACTTGGCACATTCCTTTGTGTAAGGGAGTCCCTGTCACAGGGGCTGGCCTGTCCCTGTCGTGAATGCTCTGAAAAGCAATGTCCTTGCAGTTGCTGTGTATCATATAGTTTATCACATAGTTGCAGGCCAGTGCTCCCCTATTTCCCTCCCCATCATGTCTCAGAGGTGGGCTGAATTAACTGCATGTGCTATTTCTGTAAGTGTATAAACTGCAACACTGCCATATGCAGACAAGACAAGATGATCGCTAGAGTAAAGAAGTGGCTCTTTTTGTGTGTCCTCTTTACAGAGTAAAGAAGTGTCTCTTTTTGTGTGTACTTTCTCCTAATACTTCCCCAAGATAATTATTTTTTCATACCACACAGGCAGTGAAATGGCCCCATTCCCACACCACCTTACTGAAATCACAAGGCAAGAAAAGGTGGCTTTGTGCCAACTGATCACTAAAACAACTCATGGCTGCTATAGGAACTGTGGCTGGCACAGCTCTGTCCCTGCATTCTAGGGCTACTGAACCCCTGGCCCCCTGGAACTGTCCTTTCCACCCTCAGCCTTGCCCTGGACTAGGGAACCCCAGGCAGGAACAGCAAGAGTACCATTCCAGAGGAGAAATATGTTGTTTTCTTCACACCACCACTGCAGCATGGGGTTTTCAGCAAGGATGCACCTGGTAATAAACTCAGTCACCTGGAGTGTCTCTCTGCTACACAACCCTTTCTGCTGTCCACAGGCTGTTTAATTTCTCTCTCGAGTGCCAGACCCTCTGTTCATTAGCACTGAACTTTCTCCAGTTGCCAGCAGCTCTCATTGCTCTGTGTTGTCAAACTGTAGACTGCTTCCTGTCCTGTGTCATCCCCTTTCATGATTGATTTTTACTCCTGTAACTTTGTCCTTGTGGAAACTTCATTTCCTCAAAGTGTTTGGGCAGTCACAGTCTTTGATATCTTTCTGATGCTTTGGAGTAAGATGAACTTCAGCTTGCCACTCCCTGCCTGTCCATGAGTTTCCTTGCCCACTTTCCAAGCACACTGCTCCTCCTACCCTCCAGCATTAGTCCCTATCACCAGCTCTTGCTTTCAAGATGGGATCACACAGTTGGGAAGCACACAGGGCTGGGAGGCTCCTTGTGAGTCACCAAGTCCATCTCCATGTTATGGCTGCTCCCTCTTTGTGCAACTCCATTTACATGATACTGATTAAAGGCTGTTATTTCTGGCTGTCTCACACCCACGGAAAGCCTGGTCTCAAAACTGTCTAACAGTTATAAGCCTTCCCCTAATGTCAAGGCTGACTGTATTCATGGCTGATTCATACATATTTATTCACACTGGCATAGGAATAAATCTATGCTTTAGCTACTCCAAGCATATGACTTCTATACTTTAACTCAAACAACATATTTTGCTCCCTGGCATTTCATTCCCTTGTCTTGCTCAGCATACGGGAAGAAAAGAGAAAGCAGAAACAGATGTCTGACTTAATAAATAATGCTCTTTTATAAAAGTCATCTCTGTTTTGATTGTTATCAACAATACTTTTAAAGAAGATGAGATCCAAAAATCTTCTATTGCATTGAAATCTGGGGGATAGGCCAAATCAGAGGTGAAAGTATGCGGTTTAACACCATTTTATGGCCAGAAGAGGGCAAAGAAAGGTTACAAAACTAAATTTAATATTTTCACTAAGTGCAAGTTTAGCCAAGGTTCTAATCAGGACAGTAAGCCATGATCATCAAATTCCTCTTCCTTCCAGGGAAAAAAAATCCTCTGTATAAGATGTGACATGCAAGATTAGGGATGGAGACAAAGTAGAATGGATTTACTCATGGTTGCAATAGTCTAGGAACAAACAGAACAACATGAGGCAGCTGTAGTTTTGTTTCAGAGAGGGAACAGCCACCTACAGAACTAAATCCCCTTCTGTTTTGGAGCTGATTTCCATTATTGGCCACGCTGTTACCTCAATGGGCAGCTGAGAGACAAAAGACAGCATTTTCCCCACGCTGTAAACCATCTCCAATAAACCAGGGCTGTGTTTAAAATTATTTGTAATTGCCTCTAAGCCTGCAATTAAAAATGCCATGCTACAGGCAACAATTGCCATGGATGCTTGGGATCTCTGCAGGTATCTAAGTGCCCATGCACCACAGATAGAGCACACAGAGATTTCAGCAACAATTCCTGGGATCCAGGGAGGAAGAGGAGGGTAGAGATGCTGCCAAAGACCAGCTCATATCTGCCTCTCCCACTTTTTTCCCCTAGCTTTAATTTCCACGGAAAGAAACAATTCTTTTGTGCAGGCTTTTGCAAAATCTCCTCAGCTGGACCACATGTTCTTCCTCCTTGTTCCTCAAACAGCCCTTGTGATCCTGCTTCCCAGAAGAATGGTTAAGCACAGATGGATTCAGACACCCTTGCCAGCCCTTTGCCTCCCACAGTCCGGGCAGGCATCCCATGCTTCTCCCCAGCACGGAGACCTGACCCCGAGGAACTGGAGACCTCCAGCAAATCCTCTGCTGGCATCTCCAACAGAAGGCAGCAGACCACACAGACTTAGTTGTCCTCTCTACGATGAAGAATGCTCCCTTCTGGGCAAATTTGAGGATTGTTTTGGGAATGCAGGAGGGATGCAGAGGATAGAGAAAAAGGGAGGGAGGAAAGCTGCATTGTTGTCTCTCCATTCTTGGCTGCTCTTTGGGTAAATAATGGACTTCTGTATCCAGGGCTGCTAATCAGCTCTAAATGCCCTCAAAGAAAGCAAACAACAGCACAATAGGAAAGCCCAGAAATAAATCCATTTCATTATAAATTCATTTTGTTTTCATTCCATTTTTCTTGCTAGCAAGAAATTTAGGTTAAGCTAAGCACTTTCTTTTCCCAGCAATCTCTGCTGGCTGTTGGCTAATGCAACAGAAAATTAGGCTTTTGACAGTATAATGGCTTTGTTATGAAAAAAAAATGCAATTATATTATTTCCCAAGACAAATTCTACAGCATTAAGTGTCTAAGCAATACAGCATTGTCCTTGAAGCTGTTGGTAAAGGAATTTTACATGAAGAAATAGTGGGATGAGCAGCCTTCATGGGAGATTCATTTTACTGCATAGCTCTATTGCTCAGAAATACAGACAAGATTTCATAGCAGGCACACAACCCATATGCAGGATAACTGTGTTACACAAGTCTTTGCCTCTATTCTACTTGCACCTGTGTCACCAGAACTGGAGATTGTAACCACCTGAAGACTCCTCCACGGCACACAATAAGCTATGTCAATTCATCAGCATTGGCTCATTCCCTGCTGCTGTTTCTCACAAACTCATTAACAATAGCAGAGGCTGATAATCCAGGAGTAAGGAGGAAGAGTCTAGAGCACTAAATGGAGTGAATTCGTAACAGATATCACAGATATTTCAGTAATCCTCCATGTCTAGGCTAATCCCAGCAAAGCTGCTTGAAGTTCAGCTGTGGACAGGAATACCCTGAGGCAGCAGGAGAAGCCACCAAGGGCTGACAGAGCGCAATCCGCTCCTGAACACCACAAAGGGAAAAACTGAGGAACTGTATGGTTTTGAGATGGGCACAGAGCACCAAAGCTCAGAGGCTGTGCTTACCATGGGAAATTCAAGAGAGCCAGGCACAAGCAGGAAAATCCTAGGCACCCAAGCTCAGAGAACAGGGTCAATGTTGTGGTCTGCAAGTTCTCAGACATGGTTTAGGGGTTAGCACAGAGCCCCAGTAACCAAGAAGTAATTCTCATGCAACATCTCAAAGTAAGCACTAAGACAGTCTAACAGCAGCATAGATGTTGGCCATTTGGTTCCCCTTGGCCCCACATTTGGCAAACAATCCTGTGCATGTTTAATTTAATAATGCAGACATTGCCAAAGCCATGGCAGAATCTCAGCCACAGCCTGTAAGGAGTCAAGTACCATGATGGGAAATGCAGTAAAGGCCAAGGTAAAGTCATAATTTTCCACACATCTGGTATTTGCAAGACATCCTTGTGACTGGAAAATACAAAGACATGCCAAGCTGTGTATATGAAACAGCAGCTCTGATCCCCCTCCAACTTTTCTTAGGTTTGTACTTCACAGCCTGACCTCCTCTAAAGGTCCTCTGAGGAATGGAAAGCAGCTGAGCCAGCAGATTCACAGAATTCAAGGTGTCACCCACTGTTATGGGTGTAACAGGTAGCAGCACCCCAATGCTTGAAAGCAGCCTGATACTTTCTCTTAGGAATACACCTTTTCCACTACTGAGAATTTTGTCAGCACTGAACTGTTCAGGTTGAAATGTTTCCTTGTCAGAATTTTGCCTCAGGGTTACATTTCCTTTTAAGGTGTCAATAGAAAAAGGTCACAGGTTTCTAAGAACAAGATTAAGTTGTTTTGTTCATGTTCAAGGAATTGTTAAAGTTGTGCTCGGAACACAGAGCAGCACCTTTGCAAGAGCCTGAATTTGGTGGAAGAGTCACCCTGGTGCCTCTTGCTTGTGGTGAGACAGTCCCATCTCTCAAGCCCTGTGCTCCTAACAGTACAGAGTCAGTGGTTGCCACCACCTCTCTAGACAGAGGATGAATACCACCTGGATGTGATGACTTTATTTATCTTTGGTTAAAGCAAGAAAGATGTAGTAACAGCCTACCTTACAGAATTTTGACAGCTGCTCAAGTAATTAAGCAGCAAATCAAGCAGCAAAAAGTCCAGTTACTAGTGATAGCACCTGAGGGAATGGCATGAAAATGTGCCAGGGAAGGTTAAGGTTAGATATTTGGAAAAGGTTCTACACCCAGAGGGTGGTTGCGCACTGGAACAGGCTCCCCAGGCAAGCAGTCACAGCACCCAGCCTGACAGAGTTCAAGAAGTGTTTGGACAACACTCTCAGACACATGGTGTGACTCTCGGGGTGTCTTGTGCAGGGCTAGGAGTTGGATCACTTGATCCTTGTGGGTCCCTTCCAACTCAGAGTATTCTATGATTTTAAATGCTCTAATGGGCTGAGAGAGATGATGCAGCAGACAGCAAAATAAAATTATAGATGCTCTGTACCACAAAAGAAAAAAAACATTGAGGAATAACAGACCAACTGCAGCCAGAGCTCAGCATTACAGGTCCCAGGTGTCTTCCTCCCCAGTACCAGAACAGCACTGACCTACAGTAAACCACTCCTAGAAGGGCCAGGGTCCTTCTGGGCAGCCAGGTCTTGCCAACACAAGGCACCACCTTCTAGTGCCATTTGCCCTGATCACACAAACAGCAGCCACACAAGCAGCACATATCTCCCACACAAAAAATTAATTTGTCACAGCAGCTGGAGATGCAGCTCAGCAGATTTACACCTTGGAGCTTGTGAGCATGGGATAGGGGTGTGTTCAAGGCAAAATGAAGGTGGTAGAAGAAGATACATGTCAAGGCAATGGCCCCCACATTCACAGACGTGAAGGGTACCTGTACAGCAGCAATTCCTCCCTGAGCAATGAAGGTGATTTTGCCAGACTTTGGGAAGTGTCCCAGAAATGTAGAAGTTTATAGTGGCAGCAGAAGTCAAGATCTCTACACAGGAAACAGACCTCCAATTACCAAAGCCAGGTCAGTTGGCTTAGTCACAGGTTATTTCCATGGTTTTTTTTTTACTTGTTCATTTAATGGTAACATTTTTTATGTGCCTCTGCTTTCCCATACAACAGCAAGAAGCCAGACATTGTGAATTTTTGGTAGACTCTCTAATCAGAGGGCTGTCTATGATGCAACTTGCAAACACAACCCTACCCCTGCCTTCGACTAACTGCTACTCCTTGAATCAGAGGTGACACAGCTGATGATCTGAGCTCGGCTTTCCATCCTCCTGGGAACCATACTACAGAAGGTTGACATTCCCTTTTTACCTTTTGTATCCAGCCCTGCATGCTTCCTTTAACCTCCTCTCTCAAAGAGAAAATTATCTGATCTGATTCAGTTCTTCTACCAGGGGAGAACATTCCTCCAACCAGCCTGACATTCACAGATGTTGGAAATGCTTAGTGATATCGAAAGGAAACAAAAGCCTTCAGCCTCACTGGAATCCCAGCCCACAGCACCAGCCTAACACTGCCCAAAAATATCCCTTCTGATCTGAAAACTTCAGCTCCCCAAAGTGAGGACAGTGGCCATGCTCTCCTTTTGCAAAAATGCAGAAATGGCTGAGTTAATGTTTCTCCACAAACCTCCTTGTTTGTGGAACTATATAGATGCCAGAGAGACGTGTGGCAGGCTGAAACTTGGTGTTTTTCATGCTTTATGTCAAAATCAAATCAAAGGCAGGGGAGCACACTTAGTTTGGACATATTTTAAGTTAAACAAGCATAAAATATTTGGCAAACTTCCCTTGCTTAATGCAGTATAAACAATTTTGGTATTGTACAGAAAAATTCCCATTTAATGAATGCAGTGAGTAACTAAAGAGAAGGTCACACTATTCTTGCAGTCTTCATTAAACACAGGACAGCCCCAGCTTCTGCCACAACTGTAGCAAAGTCCAGGTATGACATTAAGTGGCTCGTTTGCAGCCAGGGTTGCACCAGGAGGTGAGAGGAAATATCCCTGTAAGATGGTAGATTCTCCTGCAGAACAAATGAAGACAAGCCAATTTTTGCCATTACTTTCTGAGGGGAAAAAATAAATGCTGATAGACACAAACCAGAGGCAGACTAAAGGTTTCAGAAGGCAGCCTCTGGCAAATCCAACTGCAGCAGTTTAAGACATTAGCTTGCACAGCTGTCTGCCAGCCTTGGCTGTCCACCTTGTTGGCCAGCCAGAATTTATTGCTACTCTAATAAAGTCAGCAGAAAGAAATACATGCTTGTGCCTCAGCCACTACAGTTTGCAGCCCAGCATATTAGCCTGCATTGCTGATGACTGGTGAGATCCCGGACTGTATATTGAAGAAGGGAAAGAACAGATAAGAACAGAACAAACTGTCTTCCTTGCCATGAAAGGCTTAGAAAAGACTTGAAAGAAAAGAGGCAAATAAAGGGGCTAAAGAACTAACGAAAGATTTTATTCTACAGAAATTGATGCAGCATTTTTGCTGTTGGAAAAGCTGGTTTGGCTATTTACTGCTCCCTATGGGGGCAGGGAGGTGTAGGTGCAAAAGATAAAGAATTATCAGCACTGCTCATGCTCTCATTAGCTCAGAGCCCACTGTAAAAGCAGGAGCATCCTCCACCATCTTACTGGTTATAAGGAAGCCCTCCTGACCCTAATACCTGCACTACTGACCACCCTCCCCTTCCAGGCCTCCACTCCAGCAATGACATCACCTGAATGTATAAGCAGTCTATTTTTACAATTCCTAATGCAACCAGGCCCTCTGCTCCTATGCAGAGCAGATTTCAGATGTAAAATGCAATGTGTTGAAAGAAATTAAGAAGGGACAATAGGCTTCCTTCTTTGACGAAGATTTATCAAAACCCAGGAAATTCACACACCCAAAGCATTTATTAAAATCTGTCCCTAGAGCCAGCTTTGACTTAAGCATGCCAGGAAATCTGGGGTAGCCTTTGAATACTGAGGAAAAAACCTTGAAAGTACATATCGTTGTGTACTGTAGATGTAAATCTCACTTACTGGAAGTCCCACTTGCTTTGTTAAACAAAGCTACACTAGACACTACCTGCACTAATGTGCAGGCTGTAGGAAATCTATTAAAATAACATGATTGGTTTCACCTAAATTGATTTTAGAAATAGCATGTGATACTGTAGCAATGTATTGAGCCACAGTTAAGCAATATAAGGTGCTGCAGGCCATCTGGAAGTTTTGAAATTACTGAAAGTCTAATACTGTGCAACAAAAGGTTCAGGAACTCAACCCAGAACTTTTGGAGTTCTTGGTTTATTTTGCAAAGAAAGCCAATCTACTTTTCAGTTCCCTAGTTACTTGGGTTGGCTCAGTTTGAAAACAAGCAAACAGAGCCAAAAATACCCACTCAAAAACCCCCATGACCCAAAGAAGCCCCAAAAGTTCCTTACTGAAGGTCTAACAGTGCCTCTAGAATAAAACTTGCAAAGCTTGCCCCAGTCCTTCCCTGCCAAACACCCAACACCTCTGAGGGTATAGGCACTTCAGGTCAGACACCAGCCCTAGAAAGCTGTCTCACCAAGCTGAAAGGATGGTGTGTGTGTGTGTGCTCCTTCAGCCTATGGCAAAAGCAAGATATGGTAAATAATCTTAGCCTGTAATTAAAGATTTACTGCAATCACAACACCCAACAACTTCATCACAGCTAGGCAAATCCAGCTGCTGGCTCCATGTTCTTCTTTATGTTTTAAGTGCTCCAGCACTTCTAATTCCTGAGCCAGTTCAATGCAGTAACTCAGAAGGGAAGAATCCTCACCAAAGAGAGGCTAAGTATCTTACTGTGAACATTAATCTTTTCCACATTTGTGCTGATCTTTAAGAGCCTGTCACTCATGTGGCCTTGACACCAATTCTCACTTACTGGGTGAACCACAACCCCCTTACCCATGCATGTATTATTTGCTCTTGCCCTTGGCAAGCCTGACACTGTGAAACACATACACAAACACAGTCTAGTCCCAGCAGTGAACCTTTATACAAGAAGCCTTTAATGTTTCAGTGAGCAACATTAAGTCCAGGGTGTAGATGAAAATCAAGTATCTAAAAGGGACTCTGTTTGCAGCTGCTTGCTTCTCCTCTTTAGCAATGAATATGTGCTCTACAGCAAAGGTATCCCAACTGGCTGTGGAGCAGTTCCTGCTGAGGTGTGGCAGCTCACTGCTTCATCTCCCATGGTAAAGCTGCCCCACGTTCAGTTACCAGTGCACACTGTGCCATAAGCACTGCAGGACCTGCTCCACGACGTGTCCAGTCACCCTTGCTGCGTGATGGCAATCTCAGCCAAAGGCTGCCACAGACGGCCAGGCCACGCTGCACTTCAGCTGTCCAAGCCTAGTCCTCCAAGTCCTTTGTTACAGCAAAACACAAGTGACTTTCATGAGCCTCATATCCTCCAAAATGCCACCACAGCCCTGCTATAAGAAATGCTGTTCTTCCAGTCACATCAATGTTCCATTAAATACCATTCCTTCACCTTCTCATATGTCATCAAACACACCAAGCAATAGTTTGTGAAACACGTGCTTTACACCTCTGCACACTCCATGCATGGACTTCACCGTGTTTCTTCATCTTACCTAAGTTTTGTATCTTCATCTAAGCTAAGACATTTTAATTCCTCCCCATCCCACTTCTCTGTCAGAAACCATTCAACTGCAGAGAGATCAGACTATACTAACACTGGGACAGCAGCCAGCAGTATGCAGTGTGCCTGGCTTTTAACAGCTAAATCCTATAAAAAATAATGATGCAAATATAGGCACTCCTCCCCGAGACATCCTAATGCTTTCAACAACCTCTTAGGAACACATAATGCTGCTGGATGGGACAGAGGCTGAAAGGAACTAATTTGGGACTCCTGGTACTTACTGTGTGAACACCTGCTGGCTAAACAAACAGGCCTAGGTATGAAAGCTGAGACAGCTGTATGCACACTCTCCACTGCTGTATCAGATAGCTGCTTCCTGAAAGCAGGCATGAACTGCCCTGCATTATCACCTAAATGTGGTCATGGGGTAGAAAGCTCTCCCTTAAGAATCTTACACGCTAACACAGGACCAGGAAAAACACCCACCCTGAAGTACTTAGGCTCAGACCACTATCACCATTTGGGGGACTAACTCCCCTGTTCTCCATGAATGTTAGATACATGGTCTGTCTTCAGCGCTAATCCAATATCACACGGGAAAGTCTGTGGGAAGCCTTGCGAGTCCTGCCAGGTAAGCCCATCCTCGCCTCCCGCCAACAACTGCAGTTGTTCCATGATGCTATCCTGCCACGCACCGCATGAGTATGAGCAAGGACACAAAGCCCTTCTCACACAAAACTGAGCTGATAAATGCTTCTGCATCCACCCTTCAGTCGTGGTACCTTGTGTCCTTGAGTACATCACAAAGTGCCCTCTGGAATTTGCCTCTGCAATAAATCAGCACTTGACAAGTTCCCCATTCCAACAAGGGACCACGGGCAAATGTCCCTGTGGGGAGGTGAAAATCACCCCGTCACCTGTATGCTGCTGCTCCAAAGGAGAGGTTTTATGTGAGAGGAACCATGGGGACAGACCACAGCTTCTCTGAAAAAGCATCAATGCTCTCCTGCATCCAAAAGACAGAGCAGCCAGCAAAGGGCTTCTGTCACAGGGGCTGTAGGGAATGTGAGAGGAAGGGCAGAGAGGAAGGGCACCTCTTCTGCACTCCCTATGCTCTGTTTTCCAATGTTTTCTCTCATGCCTGTAAAGATAAAAAATTAAAAACTAATGTTCACCCTCATCCCCAACATCCAGAGTTATTCTGGGGGCAGAGCTCTCTTTTCAGCTGCCTAAGGGCAGAAGAAAAAGAAGAGGGAGCACAAAGACAAAGTAGCACAGGAGATGCTCACCTTTCTTCAGGGCAGCTCACAGGCAGAGCAACTCACACACTCTGTAACCACTCCTTTAGATGCATGTCTGAAGGAAGTTTGGCTAAAAGTCTAAAAATCACAACCCTGAGAAACAGGGCTTTGTTGCCTCTTGCCAGACTTTTATTAAAAATTAGTTTCAAGCTTGCAGCAGAGTACAGGGTGAAAGCACCAGCTCAGGAGAGGGAACTACCCCCTTTCACCTCTCATCACTGACAAAATAAGACTTCCAACTAGCCTGCCCACAGAAAAAGTGCATGAGCTTTCTTTATCTGAATGCCTCTGCTGCCCAGTCAAGGCTGCCGTGCAGGAAGATGCCTTAAAGCTATGAAAGCACAAACCTTCAGCCTCGCCCATTTAGTCTTTCCAAGATGTGAACAGGAAGGGACCTGAGGCCAAGAAACACAGTCTTCTACTTTCTCTCAGAGGAGAAAAATATCCAGCATCCCTACTAAAAGACAAAGGCTATTAAAGACAAAGGGACACCGTGCTCAGGGCACTGGGTGGGGAGCACAGGAGCCCCAGCAGCTCAGGCTGAGGCTGCCTGAGGACAGGCTCCAGCTGGCTGAAGTGCTGTGATTCGGCCGCTTGCCTCCTACAGGACACAAGCTGTACTGAACACCTCCTGGCCCCCAGACCAGTCAAATCTCACCTGTGAAGTCAAGAGGGTCAGAAAGCCTCCAAATATTGACCTTTAACTTAAGCATGTATTCTAGGAAACTCAAAACCAAGGCTTTAGCTGGTAACAACAACAGCACATTTGTGTACTAGGGGAACACCCCATTGTGAAAACTTCACCAGCTGTGCTTCCTGATGGTGTGAGTGTTAACGTGTATAAACTCCCTAGTAGTAAATTAGGGCTCGTAGTGGTTTCGCCTTCCTTCTTTTCAGTTTATATTGCCCAGTATTTATGGATTCCCAGTAATGAGCACATGGAGGTGCCCTGTCATCACAGTGCAAGGGAGCACTAACACACTGGCAAAGTGCTGCATGGAGACCCAGTACTGGGCAAGATTAGGATTAGCTCCTCAAGTGCTAAGGGATTAGCTCCTCAAGCCACCTTGCCAGGGGATGACTTGAGGAGCTCAGACTGTTCAGTTTCCCAAAGAAAAGACTGGGAGCAGTCCTTGTGCAGACCACAGTTACAGCAGCAGGGAATAGGCATACTGGACTAAAGGCTTCTGTTTAGTGGATTAAACAGAAGATTCAGCATCTGCAGATCAAGACTAGACAAATGCAAGCCAGAAATGAGGTGTAACAGCATGTGGGTAACTAACGACTGCACCAACATACCAAACACAGTGGTATTTTCCATTTGTAGTAATTACTTAATCAAGACTAGATGTTTTTAAGACACATTGTAGAGTCCAGTGCAAATGGAATGAATAAAACAACCTAGACATATGGGCTGTATTATGCAAGAGGGTAGAACTAAAGCACAATAGCTCCTTCTGGCCTCACCATCTACTAATCTATGGGGGAATTGCCCCTTTTAGTGTCAGTGGAGTTGGTAGACAGCCATATTTTTAGCAACAAGACATGCAGATGTTTACATGAAATAGTAATAATAATACATTGTGTTACACCCACACCTCTAATCTGAAATTCTCTAAGCTCTTTACCTTCACTATGTCAGCAAGCCTGACAACTCACTGGCTGATAAATTGGCATTATCATTCCCCTTTCATCCAGCTTGTGCTTTTTCAGAGTAGCTAATCATCTGCTTACCATTTACATGGGAAACAGAACACTCAGGAGGCTACCTGCCATCTTACTTTTAAACCTTTTGGTGAGAAAATGGTCACACAGGTACCTTGCAGAAGCTGCCAGGGTGGAAAGCAGCTCAGCACACAGAACTGCCCAGCAGCTGCCCTGCTTCAGATGCTCATCCCCAATACAAAACTTTATAGCACTCGAGAACTGTATACAAACTTCCCTAGGAAAATTCTGCCAACAAAATGCTTTCGAAGAGCAGAAGTCAGCAATTAAAGTGTTAAAAACAAAACAGAGAGAAAAAGAAAGAATGGTTCCTAGTTGTTTTAACAAAATCTTCATATACAACAGACAGACAAAAGAAAAAAAAAGAGTAATTTCCATTAGTTTCCATGACAACCAATGGAAATTGCTAACCCATCTTCTCTCCCTTGTCAACCTCTGGCAGACCTGTCAGGGAAAGCAAGGGACTATGCCCTGTGTAAGGTTCTCTACTTAACCAGAACACTGGGAAATCTACATTGCCATAATGTCAAGTGCTCCCCTTACAGCACAACTCTAGCTTTTTTCCTCTGAGATACTATGAGATACTATGGGAGAGGTGCTTACTGCTTTCCTGTGAGAGGAAATGCACCCCAGAAGTGCAGTCACCTCTGAGACAACTCAACTCTCCCACTTTATGACCTGCTTCTTTCTCTCTGTCTTCATCAAAACATTCAACCACCTCTTTTCCATCTGTGAGCCAATGGCTCACACCTTGAAGGTAGCCCATTATTAAGCCTTTTTTTTTGTCCGTCTTTACTGGCTGGCAAGAAATTGCTGTATCACCCAGTAACTCTGGCCTATATTTTGTCTCCATTTTTCTTACTATTGTTATCATTGCTGGCAAGGAAAATGATCTTCTGCAGTGCCTGCTTCAAATTCTACCTTCTTTAAAAGAGAGCTTTTAAATTTTTCTTAACAGGAATGCATTCAGCTTTACAAATCCTGCTATGAGGCACAGCACCATCATTATCCTTGTTTTACAGATGTGAGCACCACAGCTTAGAGGAATAAGGTGCCTTGCCCAAAGCCTACATACAAATCATGCTGAGAGTGAGGACAAATTTGTCTGCAAAGAGTCTGTTTGCATTTTCTTGATGCCCACAGGCTCTGAAAGTGTTTGAACCACAGATGCTCAGAGTCTGCTGTAGTCCTTCCACCCTGCCAAAACCCTACAGCAAATAAATATTAACCTGAAACAAAACCAAAACACCCAAACCTCAAGTAGTTGTCTCTAATGCTGGTTTACTGTTGACCTTGCCTCTGCAGCCAGGATGGCCTAACTCACCCCAGCATCTGGATGTGTGCTGCTGCACTGCAGAAGAGCTTGGCAGTGATTTGTAAGGAGGTGTTAACATCCAGCTGTTCTCCCATCTCTTTCAGTTTTCATGTACATAAAGCCAGGAGTGGCCCAGGCACTGTGCTGGCACTGTGTGAGTTCAAACTTTTCACATACCACAGTGAGAGTTAACACTCGCCCAGCAAGACAGGAAATCCACAAATAATCCACATTGACTGCAAATTTTGCTGCATCCTCCATTCTCCCATCCCAGGTCTGGGTTGCAGGGGTTACTGGCAAGTAACAGGACTGAGCACAGTGGCTCTGTGTGCACGGGTGTGGGTGCACACGAGGTGGAACAAACCATGTTTTGTGCCCTCTGATTAGCTATGCTTTGGCTCAGTTTCCTTCATGACACCCTCCTGGGGGACTGCATACAGCTTTGAGCACCAAAGACAAGAAGACAAAGCACTGAGTTCAAAGTTGAGCAACAATAAGTTGTTCTACAAACTGCTTCCCACAGATTCCTGACTTGAGGCTGATAGCATTTAGTGGCTGTGAAGGTATGAAATACAATCACTGGGGAATGCTCATAAATTGCTTCTTTGGCCTGCAGTAGAAGCTGATCTCACACTCAAGCTTTTCCCTCTGGTAAGGCACTAAATACTGTACCACTGCACCTACTTTTACAAAACTTAAAGCAACATTGTATCCTGTAGAAAATTAATACGCTTCACTAAACATGGTTGAAACTGGCTTTTTGGTTTAAAAGTTGTTTGAGAAGGGTCAGAGGTAACACCAAACAGAAAATAAGATCACATACATCTCTGTTTCCTTTCCTGCACTGACAGGAGGAAGACAAGGAGATTAAAAGAGACATGCTAAGCACTGAGCTGAGGGGTCCCATAAGCTGGCTACGTGTACAAGGTGGAGATAATGGCATGGGGGAGGCACTGATTATCATTGAACACGGGGGTGTAATTAGGAGTGTTGGGACAGAATAAAAAGATTAATGGTCTACATGCTCACAGAAGAGGACTGTGAAGATAAACTTACTAACTCTGAGACATTCCAGAGCATGGTATCATTTTTCATAGAACAGGAAGGGGGCATCACTTATCAGGGATGTGTAAAACTGGATTTGACAAGACACTAATGGCTATGGTTTGTACAAGCAGCTACTAATCCCAGGGCATGCAGTGATACCTTGTAGAAAAAACAGTCTGTTTTTTTGAACCAGTAAAGAATAAAAAAGTACTCCCTTCTTAATCTGCTCCTCCTTACTCTTACACATCACCCTCTACAAATGGGTCCAAGCCCAGTCCTGGGGATGACAGAAAAAGCTTTGTGAGAAACTGAGCCTCTGCTGCAACCTGACTTCTCCATCATCCATCCACAGGGCAACTGGAGAGGGAGAGCACTGCCTGAAGATTAGGCTGACACTACTCATGTGGCATTCATTGTCTTAGGACTAGAATACCCCAGGGCTTGCATCATGTGGAGCAAACACACTGTCCTCAGACAGGAACACCACAGCTTTTCTGCCAAGCTGAAGGCAACGCCTCTGACATGAATGCTTGGTCCCTTGCCACCTTAGTCTTCCAGAGCCCTGGGTCTGAATGCACAAACTGCAGACCAGAGCTCGGTCACAACCTTTACAGTTATCCCTGAGGAATTTTACTCACCCAGACAACTAAATGATTCAGACATTGCAAAAATTCCCCAATGAAATCACCTCCTCCTACATATAGGAAACGAGACAACAATTCCAATCCCTCATACTTAAGCTTCCTTGAACATAAACATGAAAAAGCAGCCAAAACCGGGAGGGGAAAGAAAGTCCCAGAGCAGCAAGAAGTACATATGCAAGGAGTTACATCATGCAGAAGGAAAACTCTTGGCTTCAGGCTAAAATTACCAGTGCTTAAATGGCAGGGCCTGCTCTAGCATGAGGGGCACCTTCCCATGAACAGTCTTCCAGATCAATTCATTGTCAGGAAAACCGCAACAGGCTCTGCTGTCAAAATCATTCCCAGACAACACAGTGCTGGAGGCCAACTTACCAGCTGGCCAGTGCCTGCCAAAGCCCATCCTGGTGGATGGACAGAAATTTCTTTTTCTACCTCTCTGGCACTCAAGCCCAACAATATCTCATGGCAGCAGGGTGACAAGGAAAAGGCAGACAAGGATAGCATTTCTGATGGCAGGAAGTACACCCAGGTCTTGGGCTCCTTCATTAGGACAAGCTTCATCTCTCCATCAGAGGCAGGTACCTTTGGCAGCCCACTCCTGTCACCCCACTCTTGCTTCCCTCTCCTCGAAGAGTTTAACATCCTCTGCTCCCCTCCTGTGACTTGGAAGACTTAAGACCCTTTCACGTTTGAATCATGCCACTGCCATGGGTACCTCCACAGTAAGTCTTTCCATGGCCTATCTAGGTCTCCTCACAGACACAAAACTAAAGCGTTTGTTTCTGGCTATAAACCAATATTCAAATCACTGTTTCTTTGAAAACTTTCATTGTTGGGAAAAAGCTGATTAAGCACTGGAAGCTCCACTCTTGATCCTGTTTCAGGACTCTAAGCAAGAAGCAGGAATGGGATCAGGAGGAATGTGGCTACGGACAACCAGCAGTGGCTAACAAATAGCTGTCCAAACAACCCTTCTGTGCTTGGAGCATAAGGTGTGCAAATCCTCTCCTCCTGCAAATGAAACACAGCAGCTCTGTCTTGGTGTTTTTATCTGTTTATCTCCATTGTTTCTTCAAGCTGGTTTGCTGCTCTTTGTAGCGCAAAAGGGAAGGACTAAGGAGAAGGAACAAGAAAAGCTATGGGGTCCATTACACAGCATTAAGGTATTTTCAGAAAGGGGTTAGAGATCCATCTCTGGGACAGCAGTTGAGAGGGTACAGCCAAGGAAAACACTGTTCAGCTGTCAAACAGTAGAAATATGGGATTCACTTTTAGCTGAAGTTAACGAGATACTAAACTCCTCCCCAGTCATCCATCCCAAATCCTTTGCTCTTTCCAATATATTTGCCCAAGAGGAGCCTCCAATTTGTTTCTAGCTTATAGGCCTTCTGATGCACTCCAAACAAGGTGCAGACGTCTGCAAGAAATTCCACATTTGCAGACTGGAGCATGAATTTGCTTTTCTTCAACTCTTACAGGCAGCCTTCATCTAAACCATTGCCCCAAGCAACCACAGGGCCCATGCCAAAACCAAGAGGTATACTGTAATAAGTGACAAAACTACAGGATGGTAGTAAAATTTCACAGCAGCTTATATGAACTTCACCTCTGAGTAGCTAGCTTTGCAAGGCAGAGAAGGGACAGACACTCATTACTGCTGCCTGGTATCTTCAGCCCAGATGAGCACTGAAGCACACTTGAGAAAAAGTAGCAAGAAAATGTCACACAGTCGCTGCTTGTGCTACAGTTATCTGTTCTTTAATGGCGCACTGAAGCCTCCAGAGTTATCTGCCATTTGTTTATTTACTGCAGAGGAGCTGCAATCAGAACCTCACCGTTGAGAGCAAATACACCCCTGCTCTAAGCAGTTCACACCTATGCAGTTGTGGCAAAACCTACAACCCCTGATAAAAGTCCAGACATATATAACCCCTTGTCTACCACCCAGATGCAGCTGTAGAAGGAATTACGCTTCACAGCACAACAGCAGGCTGCTCTTTTTGCTTGCTAAACTCAGAGACAACACTGTGAGAGATAAATCTCTCCAAGGAAATACTGGTTATTCACATTTTAGCATAGCTATCACAGTAGAGCAGAAGCCAACCTCTCTGCAGAAATAGATGCAACCCAGGTAAGCAAGGCATTTCTGGGAACCAATCTCATCTAGCTCACAGGATATGTGGTGGAAACACAACCTCGTTAATGGGAGTCTCATCAGTCTGGGAAGAGACATCTGGTCGAGATTTGTGACAAACTCTCTTCTTTACAAAGAGAAACACTCCCTGGCTCATGTAACACCACACAAGAAAGATCAAAGGTGCCCCGAAGCCTCCCGATGGGTAAGCAGCTGTACCAATAACAGCAGCTGGAAAATGCAACAGGAGACTCAGCCGGTCCCTTCCTCCTGTGCTGGGAGCAGAGCTGCCTCCTCGGCAGTCCCCAGCAGCAGCCCCCTGTTAATTACCGGCAAGGAATTTGCACTCTGGCAGATAAAGTCATTCACTCAGCCACTGGAGCGTTTGCACAAAGCAGCTCGGCTCTGACAGCAGCTCCATCTGAGAAGCAACATTTGGGTGCCACGCACATATAAGTGCTACACGACATCACGTCTGCTGCAGAGCTTGTGCCACACATGCTGCTGCTCAGAGGTTTCAGCCCCTTCAGAACAGCAGGGGAGGTTGTTTAAACATTCCCACGTGGGGCATTTGGCCAGTGACTTCAGCACAATGAGGTGCCTTGGACAGGAGGCACCTCATTGTGCCTTCGTCCCTTGGTCCATCTCCCAGACTCCCAATTCCTGGGATGTCTACAGCACAGCAGCTGGTGGCACAGCAGGCACCTGAAAAAATGGGCTTTGCACAGATGAGCCTTTGCTGTGCTCCCAGGGAAAAATCACTTCTTCCCTGCCTCCCCATTTAAAAGGTGCTGATTGTCTTGAGATGCAACTCCAGCAACACCTGCTCTGGCACTCAAGGGAAGGTTTTCAAGAAGTAAACCTATCACTCCAAAACCAGCTCAAGGAGAAAAAAATGGATGCAATCTTTCCTTCCACTGAAGATGTGCTTGGTAGACTAGACCTGGGAAGTCACTTTTATTAAATTATTTTATGAATTTGTTACTGCTGGGTTTTATTGCACAAAGCCAGTGTATATTAAACCAGTCTGAGTTACCCACACGATGGGCATCATGCTGCCTTTCTGCCCACTGTCCTGGCTAAATTATCAGTGAAAGCAGGACTGAACTATTCATAAAATCTCTATCATTTAATTTCAAAAGGCAAATTTCTTAAAATGATGGCTTCAGGACCAGATACAGCTATGCAATTACATAAGGATCCCAATTTAAATTTAATCCATTTCATTTATTAAGACATCAGTTTTTAAGTTTTGTCCATTGCAAAAACGTGGGAAAAGTTTGACCAAGGCAAGCTCCTGATGCTGGCCACACTGTGTGAACAGCCCAGTGGGAGGAAGTACACCAAGTCCTGTGAAGACCATCTGAATTCCCAGCTCCAAATCCCCTGGTGCACACAAGTACTCTGCTGCCAAAGGGCACAAATCTTGGAAAGGGTGAAGAGTTGCTCTCCTTACATGAAAAAGCAGCCAAGTCAGATCAAGAGGAAGCACTTAGGTGAGTTAAGCAAACAGAAACCTCTGCCTTTTCTCTCCCTCTTAACATCCCTTTTCAGCTTTTCATATAGCAAAATTACACTGAGGGGAACAGAGGTCAGGTGAAAAAAAATCATCCCAAGGTTACAACAGATGTAGACACTGAAAACACCATGCTTTTAGGAAAGGTCATAACTCTGCCTCCAGATATTTGCCACCACTGTGCTGCTCAGGAGTTATAGTGCCTCAGATCTGTCTGTACATCTCCTCACATGAGGGGAGTAGCCAGCCTTCCTCTGCTTGCCCTTCTTAGCCAAAATGAGACAAGTCAGATTAAACCATTTACACATAACTTTCCAAAGGCTGGCTCATTTGGCCAGAAATGGGTTAAAGATAGTTAACCCAGAAAAACAACTACAGGCCCCAGAGATTATTCTGAATGGCCAGAAAAACTTGCAAGGAGCAGAAGGCCGGCCAGGTCAGTGACCTCTCCTCTCAGCAATGCTGGATTCAAGAAAGGACTTGTATCCACAGCTCACATCAATATATTCATGCTGGCATAAACCTCTTTGCATCTAAAAGTCATGGTGAAAATAACTTTCTCAAAAATTCCGAATGGGATTTAAGTGAAAATGAAAACAAGAAAACCCCTCATTCTTACTGTGAAACAAGTATCCTGGTGGGACACAGAATGATGCTGGAAAGGAAGTGGTCCCACACACCACCCTTCAGACCTCAATGGGCAGAGTCAAATAGCAGCTGGACTCCTCTCCAGGTAACTGGTCCCAGCTGGACTCCTCTCCTAGGTAACTTACTCCAGCAGGATGTGAATGACTGATTGACTTTTAATAAATACAACAGACATTTCAAGCCTCTCCCTTTTCCTCTGTTGTGATGGATGCTTCCCAAAAATCACTCCATATGCTTTGGGAGCCCCAGCTGAGAATACGAGTAACTTCATATCTATAGTATCCCTGTTAATATGAGTGAACAGCCACCTCATTGAGTCTGACCCAGGAAGAGAGAGATAAAAGGGGCTGTCTGGAGCTGGTGGCTGGCCTCCATCCGAGGAGTACAGTTCACCGTCTATTGCTCTTGTGACTATTACTGAACCAGGCCAAGAAAAGCTCCCAAGTTCTGGCACGCCTCAGATTTTCCAGTCTGCATGAGGTTATGCCAGGAACATTTACTGAAGCAATTTCTTTCTTTCTTTAAAGACTCTAATTATGCACCTAACAATGTTGTAGAAATGAATGTTGTACAAGAACCCGGGTACAACTCAGATACGGTTTTGCTAACAAAAGGATTAGAAGCTTAAGGCTCAGTGTTAATATTCCGAATGTACTGAAAGGGACAAAGTGCAAGCTGCAGCAGAAACAGCATAGAGAGGGTTATCACATCCAAAATCTGGAAAGGGAAAACCACACAGGAAAATGCCACACTAATCTTACTGAATGCCAGTGATGCAGTAGAGTAGTAACAGGAAACATTTAGAAGTGGACGACCATCAAAGCTGTCTCTGAATTACAAGCAGCTCACCTTCAAGCACAGCCCACTCCCTAGAAAATGAGAAGGTCTAAATATCCCAGAGCGGGGGATGCTACCCATGACTGAACTGATATTCACTACTTGGCAGCTACTTACAAAGCAGAATCAAACCGAACCCCAAAACAAAATTTACCTGAAGTGCCCATTTTCCCTGAAACCAGACCCAGACCTCAGCCATCAGTCTCAAGTTTTGCTGAACTTAGACTGGAATCAAACCAAAACGTTCACTGGTTTGCCACTTGGACCATTATCTCTGAAGCCAGTCATAATAATTCATTTATTCACTCAAGCATGAACTGGCCTTTAAAACCTTTTTCTTACTTTCAGTTTGCAGGTGAGACACAGAGACATGGCAGTACTTACATCTGGGAAGCTATCCAGGTACTACAAATTAGAGAACATTAGGCAAAACGCAGGATTTAGCACTTCGACAATGTTAGTGACACCAATGAAATCACAAATGCAGGGCCAAACATATTTTGGCTGTTTCTCTGGGTTACTGATCCCAGAAGGCTCTACTCAGACCAGTGTCATCATTATTTAGCTGCTATTATAATTTTTCGTATGGATACCATGCGCCTCCATCCTCCAGAGGTGCTGGTGTACATTGAGCAGAACTGGCTAAGGTTTATATTTAGGATTCCTAATAAAATGAATAAACATGATTTGGCTTTTTCGGGACAGTGCTGGAGAGGATGCAGGGAAATGCTCACCGCATAAGTATGTCACGCTTTGGGAAGAACATGTACTACAACATTATCATGTACAGGCAGATGTGAAATGCTGGTCCATACTACAGCACAGTCCCACTCCCCTTGGCTTTCACGACAGCAGCAACCAGAGGTCAACAGTGTTGGCTAACAACCACCCTGTCTCACTTCTGCTCCTCACCTGGCCCTTGCAGGGAGCTCTCAAAGAGCTTTGCTCAGGGAGAGAGAGCAACAGCGACGGCCTCCATCCTAAACCCCGCTCTTTACCATAACTCGGGCAGCACAGTCCACGGGTGCGAGGCAGAAAAAGAGGGAACCAGACGTGTTTATGCTTTTTTTTTTTTTTTTTCCATGGAGCCAAACTGCGATGCTCTAGGGTGGGTCTCGCCATCTGGGAGAAATATGTAGGGAGAAAAAAATGCAGGGAGCGAGGACGAGCTGCCCCCCGAGCGGGACCGCTCTCCTCCGAAGGCAGGCTCGGCCTCCCTTCCCAGCCCAGCTTGAGTTCATTTTCCTCAAATCACTTCCACATTTCCCCTGCCGTAATTATCAAATATTTTGTTTCTGACTTCACTTTTTAGGGAGGCCGCCGCAACCGGGAATGCAGGCACCGTTTGTTTTCTGTCAGCAGAGCTGGGGGGGTTGCAGCTGGGGGCTTTCAAAGGTTTTCAATGTCATCGCAACGAAAGAAAGGAAGAAAAGAAGAGCGAGGGAAAGAGCGCGCGGGAGAGAGGGAGGGAAGGATGGAGACAAGGAGGGAGGGAGGGAGGAAAGGGGGCCGCCCCGGCGAGCCCGTCCCGGCGGCGGGATGCAGGGCTCCGGCCCCGGCGCGGACACAGCCCCTCGCCGCCACCGAGGAGCCCGTCGGCCCCGCAACTTCCCTCTCCTCTCCGGCTGCCACTTTCCCCGCTCCCGGCTGCTCCCCCGCGGGCGCCGAGGAGCCCCCGCTGTCCCCACCCCGTCCCGTCCCGTTCCCCGTCCCGCCGCCGGGGCCCCGCGCCTACCTCGGCTCGCAGGCGGGCGGCGGCCAGCAGGGCGCAGAGCAGCGGGAGAGTTTTCCAGATCTGCAAGAGAGGGAGCGAGGAGGCGGTGAGCGCGGGCCGGGCTGGGGCCGGCGGGGCGGCCGCCGCCGCCGAACTTCCCGCCCGGCGACCCCTCTCACCATGCTGCGGGCGGCGGGCGGCACCGGCGGGGCAGGAGGAGTTGCGGAGGCGCCTTCCCCGGCTCCGGCTCGCTCGTGAAGGGAAGGGGNCGGCCCCTCGGCGCCCCACGGCGACCTCGGCGGCCTTTGAAGGCAGCGGGAGGCTGAGGGGCGTCCAGGGGACTCGGTTGCCGCCCCACACCGCTCGGCTTCACACCCCTGCCGGGCAGAGCACGGGTCCGGAGAGGCTCCCCGAGCCCTGCCCCGGTGGGGGTTCAGGAGGAGTGGGACAGCCGTGCCGGGGCGCGGATGCCCGCCAGCCGGGTCAAGAGCATCCCGCCGAGGGGTCGCAGCCTCCCCCTACATTGTCTCAAAAATGGGGAAACTGAGGCACGAGGTGGCTTCTATACAGGCGGGACTCACCGACTCAAGCCACTGTCCCCCCACACTCCAACCCTGAGGCCGCTGAAGCGCTGGCCACAGCTACAGGTGTCACTCATGTCGGGATGTGGGCAGGTTTAAAAATAAGGGTTTGGACCCATATATGTTAGGATCCAAATGTTCTCTGAGCAAAACAGGCAGCCAAGTCTTCATGCCAAACACAGGGGTTCAAAATCCCACTGAAATTTCTAGTGGTGCTCATTTGTGTATAAATACTTGTGATCCTCTTGTTTTATCTCTTCATCTCTGAATTTCAGTAGCCTCCAGTAGCTAGAAGGAAGGATCTGACAATGCAAAGAGACCCATTGCCTTGGGCACCTACAGAAAACCTCATCACAGCAAGCAACACTATGACACCAGTTGTCAAAGACATTTTCTCAACTTTTGAGGCTTGTTGTAACCAAAAATGACACCCCTGGCTTTAAAATACCTTCTCACTCTGACCAAGCATGCCCATAAACCGTCTTCTTTTCCTGCTTTATTCTGTGCCCTCAATGCAGGCAGGCACCAAGGGAGATGCTGGCATGTATACCGTCATTCACAAAGACCAAGGAGTATTCCAGCATCCTGCTGGAAGGATAGAACTCTGGGAAGAGTTATCCTAGATCAGCCCTCATCTGGTCTGTTCATGGCAGCTGTGCCATTTTTCTGTGCTTCCTCAGGCTCTGCTTCCTTACTCAGTTTTGTTTTTAGGACTACTGTTACTAATTTTGCATTTATAAAGCATCCTCCCCATCAAGTTCTGCTTCTGCCTGTGAATGGTACTAGTCTATAAATCCATCCTGAAGAGATGTGTAATTATTTCACTGCTGATGCTGAGCAATGTCGTTTTCATTGCTTGGTTTTGGTTTTTTTTAAGCTCACCTTTCATGATACACCTCTTTGTTTTGGAGTCACTGATTGCCCTGCCTCATGATTCAACTCAGGCATAGTTATGGCTGAAATCAGCTGGCCTCTAGTTTGCAGAAGCTCACCCTGAGTCACCCTGAGGTGAGTGCCACGATAAGAAAAAAAACAAATGGCAAATGATAAATGCATTTTAAAGATTCATCACTTTCTGTGCCCTTGATACTCAGCTCTGTGGAAGCTGTGTTACATGAGGAGGCTCTCTATTTCCAGAGAGTAAAAGTGAGTCATATCAGTCTTCAGAACAGAGCACTAGCAGGGGTCTCCCAGTTTCCTCCCTGATACCACGGGCAGCCTCCTCATGTAGGTGTGATTAGGCACTGTGCTGGATTATGTAGGTCACTGTGAGCATGGGGTTTTCTTCTGTGTACTCAAAGGACTAAATATGGAACAGAAAGTAAAGGATTTAATCTCCCATTCTGTGTTGACATTCAGGTACATGAAAATGTATTTCTCCAAGTTAGTTTCTATCATGTGAAAATGGGTGGAAGTAAAAAACAAAAAGCATCTCTCATACAAGCATTGGAAAGTGTGAGCACAAGACAAAACAATCTCAGTGCAGACACCAGAGCCTTATTGCTGTGTACAAAGGCACATGTTTTATAACCAAATACAAGATATCCAACAAACTTTTCACTTTTATTCCAAACTTTCACCATTTAAAACCGTAAACTGCAAAGGAACAGTTTGTACAACCTGAGTGCATGACAAATAAATCTGATGGGAATCTTTGCTCTTTCGTGATGGGCCCAAAACACAAAGCTTGAATCAGAAGCAGTAGAATAAGGGGAAAGCAAATGCATTTATGGTTGTGTTTTCAAGCTGTGGCCATAATGGATAAGGTAATTCATCATTGCTGGCTACACAACCAAAGTATCATAAAAATGCTTTCAGCTAAAAGCTTCATTATAAGGGTGAACGATGTTTGCCTGAAATTTTGCAGGCTGCAATGCTCTGGTGGGCCAAAGAAATTGGGAATCATTGCTTTACAGAGAAGATGATGTTCTATTACACATACCAGTATTTCATTTCTGCTGATGCTTACTTTCCAGTCACTGGTATTTCGAAAACAAATATTTTGTTATACATATGGGACTGCAAATTTTGAGATACATACTTATCCCCAAGTGGCTGCACAACTGAAATTCAGTAACAAGTTGATGCCTGAGAAGCAGATCAAGGGAAGCCTGGACACATGCAAGTGTACATCTCATGGGTGGATACATTCTCCTGTGTTTAATAAAATGCAGGCTTCAACAGAGGCTTTCTCCATTCTTGGGGCATTGTCAAGATCACTCCCCTGGATCCCTGGCACCACATGAGGGTTACTCTGAAGGCTCAGCCTCTCCCTTATTACAGCATGTACACACATATACACCCAAAACGATAGTCTAAACCTCGTTTCCCAGGGAAATGGGGCTAAACATGCCAAAAATTACTTCTTAAGCTCTCACTCAACTCTTGTGGCTATACCATGATATCACTCTCTCCACATTACCTCACTCCTATCCACCACCCACATCCTCCATGTCTCCTCATTTCCCCTGCCATATGAAACATCTGCCGTAAGGGATGGGGTTGTGCTCACACTGCTGTGATGAAGTCAGTGCTTGCCCTGCCTGCACTGTGTTTTGGGTTACAATTCAAGAAACCAAGTTGTTTGACAAGTAGCCTTCATGATGGGACAATAGCTGCCTGCGTGATGGGACAACAGTCTGTCCTACTGAAGAGTAAGAAATTTGCAGCAACATTATTTGGTGGAATTAAGAAGCAGGGTATTATCTTTGAGTAGCAAATCTGTTAAGGTTGTAGCTGAGAAGGCTCAGCTTGTGTGGCACCAGAGACATCTGTGTTGCCTTGAGCTATGTGAGCAGTGACTTCTCATGGACCAGACTGCCAGCACCTGAGGAAGGGCCAAGGGATGCCTGGGTTTTCACAGCAGACATAGGCCAAGACTGCAAGACATGAGGGGAAAGCCTGGAGCAGGGTTATACCCTCAAAGACGTGAGCATCAGACCCAAATGAACTCTAGGATGACCACAAGGCCGGCATGAGGGTCCCCAGAGCTGTAACACTTGGATCACATGGACACCTCACCACCTTCTTTGAGAACTCAGGTCTGCAGCAGCCTTCTCCAAGTGTCCCCCTGACCTGGCAGCGCTGACTCGAGTCTGTAACTGCTTTTCTGAAGTTTGGTTACTTTGCAGACTGCACTTTGTTAAATACAGATGGTTTTTTCTATTCTTCTGGCTTTTTTTTCTTTTCTTCATTCTCTTGCTCTAGTAATTTTCTTTCTCATTGTGGTTTCCTCATTTCTTGCTCTTGTTCCAGCTACAGTATTTGTACTAATCACTATTCCTTAAAGCTCTATTTCAGACCTGAGGTAATAAAGTGCTATACCTTCCCCTCTTTTTCTTCCCTACTAGATGTCTTTATTTTGCAGGTATTGCTGGGGACATTGCTGACCAAAGGGCACACATGTCTGTCACTAGCAGGCTATGTGGTTTGTATAAAATGTATTCTCTAATGGTTAATGCATGTGATAGGCTTTTGGATATTCCATTAGCTAGAGCAGTAAAATGCCTAAATACTTTGACAACTTGTCCCTTAAACTTTATCCTTGGTATCCCTTATTCAAGGTGAGCATTTCTAATTTCAGAAAAGTTCCCAAAGGCAGCATTTCCTCACAGAATTCATCCAGCCCCAGCACTCAGGTGTGATAACCCAGGTAAGCCATCAGGAGTGGGCACAGAGCTGCACCCATGTGCAGAGTAACCATAGCCACCGCAGTCAGTGTCACCATGTCCCCTCTGCATTTGCCACAGCCTGGCCAAGGCTAACTTGATGTTCACAGTACCTCATAGGCTTGAACTACACTCAGATCCAACCCATGGTGTAAGAAAGAAAAATCTGCCTCAAAGCCTCAGTGTGGAAACAGTCAATCTATCCTCAGAAGTGTGGCATGCTTCTGTCTCAGCATGTTCAGGGAGCTGAATGGGCCCATGCAATTCATAATATGGATTTCCTCATGTGTAATGTTGCATCACAAAGCAGGATGCAGGTACGCACTGCCATGAAGAAACACTGCAAGGCAGAGCCCAGCTTGACTCCACACCTGCTAATGTCACATGCACTTCACAGCACAAACTGTTACATATGATACTCTTCTTCAAAAGTGAGGAAATAAACATCACTGCCTTCTACTTCCTTCCCCATTATCTCCCTCATTTTGCAGACACATTGACTGAGGAGTAGCTAAGGTCATTTTTATCAGAGCATAGGGTCAAACACAGGACTTCTCCGTGGCTGGATGAAATTTCAGCTACTTTGTCTGTCTGCACCATTGAGCTACGAAGATGTACTCGGCCCTGCCATATTCCATACCATAACCCAGGCACCCTGTCCCCATCAGAGTACTGCATGGAGCAAGTGGTTATCTGCCACCAGCAAATCCTGGTTCACACAATTAAGAGCGCTTTCTCCATTAGCTGAAACAGTAGGGGCTTTGTGCTCATGAATGTAGCAGGAAATCAACCCAGGATGTCTTGAGCTCAGGCACAGGCCGTTATAATCTATCAATTATATCTCAACAAAACACAAGTGTTCCACATGCTGCTCACTTGTCTCACCTCTCAATTGCTGCTGTCATGCAGGGGCAAGCTTAACATTTGAATGAAATCTCCAGAAAAAATTCCAGTGTGCTAACACCTGCCATCCTGCTGTAAAGAAGCAGTCACTCTCTCTTCAGCAGCCAATGCTCATCACTTGTGGCTTGGCTGTGGGACTTACAGATCCTGGCTACCAAGTCAGAGCGCCAAGTGCTGGAAGAGCCAGTGGGGATTTCAAGGATTAATATGAATGTCACAGGAGGTGCTGGGGTGTGTGCAGCCTGCCCCTTCTTGGGAAGGGCAAGGACACAGAACTAACAAGCCTACTGAGGTGTAGGGAGATTTTGTGTACATTCTCTTGTGTGACACTATCCATCTATGAGATATTGGACCTCAGAGACCACTAAGGTGACCCTCCACTGAGCAGCTCTATCTAAGGTTGTCTCCTAATCTGCATAATCTGTACACAGATGTTGATAGTAGATATTGAGGACACCCCAAGACGCCACCAATCCATTCAGTTGCCACAGCAGCAGATCCTCTCTCTTAGCAATGCTACAGGACTGTCAGAGCGCATCAAACTCAGGTCTTATAGCTTCCTTTTCCTTACCCTTACATTATACATATATAAAACCTCACAGACTGAGCCAGTCACTTCTATGGTCCAGAGGACATGGGTTCTCAGGTTCTCCCA